>JAODLI010019745.1:0-22455 GCA_027575585.1 Percopsis omiscomaycus
TGTGTGTGTGTGTGTGTGTGTGTGTGTGTGTGTGTGTGTCTGTGTGTGTGTGTGTGTGTGTGTGTGTGTGTGTGTGTTTAAATTATGTTGATGTCTCAGTAAAGAGAGCAACATGGGGGGGAGGTTTGGGATAGGCATGACACACCTGTACTAGACACAGACAGGAACATGTAGTATTACAGGGAACAGACAGGGAACAGACAGGGGGACATGTATGAGCCATATGGCAAAAGGCTGCAGGCACAGACAGGGTCAGGTTACTACAGTGGCTGTGTGACTGTGTGTGTGCGCGCAAGAAGGTGTGTGTGCACTGACGGAATCAAAATTAACATTGGGATCTGTCAGGGTTTTTGGACTAAGACTGCATGGTTATTTTCATAATAGATTAATGAGTTTATATCATATATATTATATTATATAATTACTTTCTTTATTTGATTAATTGTTGCAATTAATTTAAACCCTAAAAAAGCATTTAAAAAGGTTCATAAGGTACAGAGTGATGGTAAATGCTCACCACTAGTTATTTGAATCCAAACGGGCATCTTGAAATTGCAAATGTATTCACATTTTGGTCGTAAATGGCACATATTACACTTGTATTTTAACATGATACATAACTTAATGACTATTAATTTACTGAAATTTCATTCAGTAAATTTTCTGTTGACCAATGAATACATTTTTCAATGAAACACCATTATTTAGACCCTCACCTACATTCAACTAGTGCATTTCTCAAAGTTCCTTCACCTGTATCTGTCATGTTTTGATCAGAGGCGCCCTCTGTTGGTTGACTGTTTTTGCAACTCGTAGAGAAATACAGTGAGTAAACCCATAATATAAAATATTCTGACGCTACGAAGCACAGCAAATTCTTTGTAAAATAGCCTAAGAAACCTATACGCCATAAGCAATGAACTCTCACAAAAGTGTTCACCATTAATGTGCAAGGGTTGGAAATGGCATAAAAACATCAAGAACGCGAAAACATCATGTTGCTTACGTTTTATATTATTTATTTATTTATTGATTATGCTTCAGGCACTGGACTGTACAGCCCAGTTCTCCCCAGGGGGCGCTCTGATGACCCGAGATCCGACCCAATACAAGATCCCAGCAAGAACAACAACTGCTATTCTCCTAAGCAAAAGCTTAACCCCAAATACCTAATGTTCCCTGGGAATCAATGTGTTTTCTGAAGCTGCTAAGTTCTGCTTTTAAGGTGCCCATTATCAGTAGAAGTTTATAAGTATACTGGACTATAAGTATACTGGTCATCTCCCAGAAGTACCTATGTAGCAGGTCGGTGTTGTAAAGTATCTCACATCCTCGCTTTATTTTGGTCTCTTAATCTCTTCCTAACTTTCTTCTTATGTGATTCACCACAGAAAACATCTGGACCAATATAGTCAACAATGTTCTTACAGTAAAGGAAATAAAAACAGCCTGCTACTTTTAGGGTTAGGGTTAGGCTCTGCAGTCTTTGTACCATACATCTGACACTGCTGTGTTCTTATTGAGATAAAAATAATTTCATACATTATTCTGCCAAACTGTGTACCACCAAGGAAGACAAGTTCATATAGGCCTATCCATTATTAATATAGGAAAATATGTACAATGGAACTTTTATATAATTGAATTACCACCGGTCACTTAAAGGTCCTATATTCGACATTTTAAACATTAATATAGCAACAACTATTTTCTATGTCAAAATATAGCGGAGTAATGGTATCCTGAGCAGAGAATGACGTCACACCCCATCTCTGTGCTGCAATCCGAGCCGTTTCATAGCCAGTCTGGCTGCGCGAGCATGTTAGTGCATGTGTGTGTGTGCATGTGTGTGTGTGTGTGTGTGTGTGTGTGTGTGTGTGTGTGTGGCCGGCCGACGAAGCCTTTGTTTTGGTTTGGTATAGTGCGACATCTAGTGGCAGACAAGATCATATATTCATATTTAATAATGTTCCATCATGTAAATTATGTTACATTCTGTAATTTCCTTAAATGCAATGTACGTTGACATACCAAAAAATACATTTTCAAATTTGAGTTTACAAATTAGTATGAAACATAAAGTGTATTATTCTTTATTAGAGAATACCAGCAGCAACACAAAACAATGAAACATCCAGCATTCAAGAACAAAAAAACAGAAACTAACAAAATTGTTTTGTTATTAGTTTGTAATAACAAAACAATTCAGGTTGCAAAGTTATGAATGTTTAAAAGTCACACTATGCACATTTCAAGTCAATGAAGTCATCACTTCAATGTAGGAACACAATAACTAAATTCTGCCGCCAAACACACACATTCAAATTTTACATGACATATAATTGTATCTTTCACACTCCACAATCCATTCAAATATTTTGTGAATGTCTAGCTATATGTTATTCAGAATTGCCAAATCTCTACTAAAATCTGTCAACCTCTCTGCGGTTATTGAGAAAATCCTTAATTAATCCTTAATCTACCTATTTACAAATGATAACCTCTATGGTCTGGTTAGCCTCTAGTGAAAATACCTGTACCTGATTTCTCAATTTGTGTCCAATGTGTTTTTAAGCAGTATTACAAAAACACCATTGTTTTTGTTTGAAATCCAGAGAGTGAATTACCCTTCCACACCCTCTACTCCTCCCTCTCTGCAGCTTATAGGTTCCCTACTCCTTATCCTATAATGTCATTGAGGAATGTTTCCATGTGAAATGTCAAATTTGGAACTGTGCAGTCCTTTGAGACTATAATGTGATTTTAATGTGAAGGGCTATATAAATAATCTTGACAGGACTTGAATACCTTTAAGACATATTAGTGTAGCAGTAGCTTTTTACATTTTGCTTCTCGAAATAGAAAAATTCTGTAGGCCATCAAAGACCTTTGCAATGCCTTACAGTTTAGAGGTAAATAACGGCTTACCAGTATACCAGACAACCATACAGTACATCTAATTTACCTACAATTGTAGCTGTTGTTAAACCATCAGTAAAAATGTATTGTTAAAATTATAAATATTATTTATAATAGTAGGCTACAATGGTAGTACAGCAATGTAACATGGACAAAATGTTAACTAGCAAATGCGCAGTAAAAGGTGGGTCCTCTCCAATGGCTACATTTGTATTGGTTGATACAACTATAGACAAACATCTTCCCCTGAAGTAACCCCCATCTCCTAACCTGCCACAGTATGAAATATAACCACCTTAAAGCCCCAAAACCCTTATTCCTTTGTCTTAGTTGGCTAATTGGTAGTGCTTTTGGTCTTGAGCTCAGCTAGCTTACTGGTAACAAAGTTCCACTTGAAGGATGTCTCCTCGCTCCCTCCTCCCAACGTAACATATTTGGAGAAGCTGTTGTTGCTGCTGCCTCCTCCTCCGTCTCCTTCGCTTTCTACTCCCTCTGTACCCCCGTGCCCGTCCTGTACCTCCTCCACTCCAGTGTCAACCATGCCCTCCTCTACCTGACTAGCTGCATTGGCAGCTGCCTCTGCCTGTTTCTTGGCGGCCCAGTTGGTGGCAAAGCTATCCCAGAATCCTGAGCGTTTGGTGGGCCGTGGAGGCTCTTCAGGTGTAACTGCAAGTGGGCTAAGAACACAGGGAGACAGGTGGGGTCAGATAAGAAATACAAACAATCATCCATCACAATCAGTCACATGGATACACTTGGCAAGTTACTCTGGGTGGAGGAAAATAGGGAAGAACGGGTGGTCATTGTTTCTTTTAATATTTGTTTATTTGTTTATTGTTCTCATTGTTGCTCAATTCTCAATTCAAAATTTCCTGTGGCACTTCATTGCAATAAGCATTTAGCTCACAAAAGCGGTAGGCTATTTCTTAGACCTTATACTGCCACCTAGTGGTGTAGCCTAGATGAGTGCCAATACTAACAGTGTAGTTAAACATGTCGACCTCTGCAACCCAAAGTTTCCCTCTATGTAACTAAAAATAACTGATTCTCTACCCACACGAATTTGAAAATAGAAAACATCGGACCGTAATTACGATTTAGTAATTCTGAGAAAAGATCTTTAGATTCTGAGAAAAGAAAAATCTTCTCATTTTTATAAAAAAAATCTCGTAATTATGAGGAAAGATCTTTTAATTATGAGTAGGGCAGTAGCCTGCGTGGCACACACCGAGCCAACAGCAGCTTAAACACCATTCCATTCTTGGCCAGTAATGTGCTTAACAGGAGGTTATAAGGTGTTACACCGTAATCTGTGACCACCAAAATGTGTGACCGCAGCAGTGGTAGACCATACTAAACACCCTAGCCATAGTATGCGTCTGTAAAATGCTAATCAAATCAAATGTATTTATAAAGCACATTTAATAGAGGGATAGTTCTTCTCGTTACGGGCCCCTCTGTGATTACTCAAATGTGGTTGTGTTTTTGTCATAATGCCCAAATTAGGTAAAAAAACAAACAAAAAAACTTAAACAACCGTTTACTACAGTTTATGAAATAAACTATATACTAACATTTTCTAAAAATGTGTTTATTTGTGCATGCATGTATAAGTGACATTTGCAAACAGCAACATCTGAGGTCACACATTTGGGCGGTCACAGATACACCTGCATGTATTTAGGTACTTATGTCTTGTTTGTTTTAGTATTATTAGTATTATTCTGTTTTAATGAGTTTACAGCAATGCATGAAATGTGTTTTTTTACACAGCTGGCCTTGAAAAGATAAATTATGAAAGATGTGAAAGTCAGGCTAGAGTTCCACTTACTGGTCTGCTACAGGTGGGCTCTCCGTTTCCTCTAGAAGCTGGTGTTCATCGTCTTTGTTGAACAGGGCAGACATCCTGTTCCAACCTTTGACCCCAACCCCCTGCATCTGGACACACAACCAATCAACCACACATACAACCACACTCATTGGTCATATGTAAATCAAGTTTTTAGAAATCATTAATCATAAAATAAATCAGAGGAACAACTTTGACTTCCATTTGTAACAAGAAAATCACCATAAGACAATGGTGTGTGTGTGTGGCCGACACATTTCTGGGGCCTTGAAAAGATTTAAACATTTTGAAATGATCTTTCAAAATGTTTGAAATTTTGATTTTTTTTTTTTTTTTTGTCTAATTTCAAATTCATACATTTGTTTCAGGTTTTCAGTGGGGCTTATGGTTATTTACGCTGTATATTTTCTGATATTATCTTCTGCTATTAAAATTGGTTCCCAGTTTGGGACCCCTGAGCTATGAATTTTCTTTTTGGGGACCATGAGCCAAAAATGTTAAGAACCCCTGCTATAATAGCAGAGACCACAGGGTGAAACTTTTAAGTATTTTGTTAATAGGTACAATATAAGAATAACTAGACATTCACTTACTCTCTTGGCCATCTGAGACACAGCATTAGGGCCCTCTTCCTCTTGCACTGGGCTCATATCATTTTCCACTTCACTAACCTGTAATAGCAAAACAAATCATGCATTCACTTAAAAGTGTTCAAGACATTGTTAATGAGGAAATGTTTTGGAGCTATTAGTTGCTATCTGGTGCATTATAGTGGACACTACATTACAGTGAAGTAAGAGTATCCACCTTTTGTGTACGGACCTCTGGCCTAATTATTACATATAATACACTCACATAGCAGGTCCGCACCACATGCTTGAATAATTGCCAAGCGGGAGGAGAAAATATTTTATAATATTAAAAATCTTTGTTACAGTGTTATGACTGTAAAGCCACACACAATCTTAGGAATTCATCTTCAATCTTAGGAATGTAGCTAAAATGTTAAAACTTAATTATTTTTCATGTTTTGTTTGATTGTAGCTTTGGAATGAGGAAGATGATAGGGGCTAGAATGTTTCAGGGGCCAAGACATTTCTTTGGGACTACCTGGTGCTGGAATAGGTCAAAACATTATTATCTCCAGTGAAAGAAATTCACTGACCTAAGATATTGAACTGTCTTAACAGTCAGAATAAAAGATTATGGTGTCACATTCCGCAATGGAGGTATCTGATTTCAGGTCACAAGGTGCACACATCACAAAGTTGGCCCAAACAACAGAAGTGACATACAGTTTGACATACGTACTAAAGTAGAAACTATTTCTCTGAACACACATTGCATGTCCTTTCCACAAGGGGCTTGGTATTACAAGGCCACAGTTTAAAGCTGTGGGTTGGCTTGTCTGAACACACCCTGCATCCCTTATAATGTATCTGTCTGTCCTGACGTTCGACGGAAAGCCGACTAATCCATTCAGCTCCCAAGCAAGATAGAGTTCCCTTGCTCTCAACAAAAGTGTTCGACCCTCAAGGGTTGCTAGACATAACAAAAATCTATTCCTAAATCATTGGAAAATATGTTTTTATGATTTGCAATATTGCTAAGGGTTGGCGTGATAAATTAGCAAAGATATGTATACACATACTTTTTATAATTTGATATCTATCTTATCGAGTTATCCTGGACACACCAGAATAGACAAAAAACCTTATGTGGCCCTAAAATGTACTTACAAATACCTCAAGGGAGAAAGGAACAGTTTGACCACCACACTAATGCATTTCTAAAATAATTGCTTAAGAATAATAGTTTTCTTAATCAACAATGCTGCAACCTTCCTTAACCCATAGTATTATTTGACATATCAATACGCAATTACTGAAAACACCATGGAACAAGAGAGGGCATAAAGCTGTACCTCCTCCACTGTTTCCTCCTCATGTTCAGGGTTGAGGGTCTTCAACACCTTGCTCTTATATACCTTCCACATGGGATTCATATTCGACCGACCAGAGACACTCAATACCTGGAGCAAGACCTTCTAGGACCTCTTACTCTTGCTTTGGTCCAAACTTCCGTAGTTTAGTAGAAATCCTTAGTTGTGCTGAAGTTTTATTTCCATGCGTAGTGTTTTCAAAATGTCCTGTTCAGCGGGTAAGAATGTCTAGAACTTAGCAGGCCTCTGCTGTTTCATAACAGTTCGATATTATCCCTCTTGTCAAGAACATGGAATGGCAGGTGCTTTCATCCACCAGTGTGCGTGTACAGGTGAACTGAAGAAAACTGCTGTGTGTGCACGTTCCCGCCCCGTGTGCATGCATGCACACTCATAAACAGGCATGGGTGACGTGTACAAGCGCGCACACACAATGAAACATACACGCGCACATAGACACACACACACCACGTCACGGTTCAGGGTCCCTGCATCGGTTACCTGGAAACAGGTGTGGATTTCGTCATGCATATTTCAGAGGTTCTCCTTTCAAAAGACAGAGGTACATTGTCAACGGGCGTTGGTAGACGGGCTCCTATAACCCTACTGCACGTGCAAACACAATCACATGAATCATGTTTTACGAATCCAAAATTTGAGTCAATAAGTCAATTCTGCAAGGTCAAATTTCTAAACAGAAAATACCATGGGATGATGTGTTAGAAATGCAAAGCTTTCCAGAGATCAATTTAACATTTTATAGTACTTGTGGAATTCCACGTTGCTAACATCACACTACAGAACCCTCTTTATCAATTTCCTGGCCACTTTCTTCAAGTTTTCTAACTATTGGCCATATGATATAATTGAATGCACACGGTAGTGCGATTTAGAGACCCCACAACCTCAGTTTCCTGTGACTAGTGTTTTGGGAACCTGAGACTCCAGGATAGTGTCACGTTAAAGACAGACATATAAAGCTTTGATGACAGATTAGGTTTCAGACATTAAAAACAACAATACCACTGATTGTTGACAAAAATACACAATTTATAGTTACTTGGCAAGAATTTATTATATTTTATCACAACAATCAAAAAAGCTTTACAAATACTTAGAAATAGTAACATAAGACTTGATAGCCTAACATATACTACTATTGCATATATTCGCAGACCTAGCATTGATGAGAATCTTGATTATACACCACTGAAATGTAGCCACTCCATAGTTCTCATGTTGCTGGGCTTGATTACCATAGAGAGTTTGATAATGATGCCAGGAGGATAGGTTGACCCATAGGATAAACATGAATAATGAATACGCTTCTATGGGAGAGACTTCAGTACAAAGGCACTGACGGATGTTAGTTATTTAAAGAGAGCTCTGAAGATGGCCCCTGTAATTCCCTTATCACAGTCAATGAGATGAACTCAAATATTTGAATGTTGCCCAGGACTCACACATGCTGCACTGGTTGAGCTACCCCTGGTTGTATATAAAGGAAACATCCTTAAAACTCCTTAAAGTAACAATCTCTTTATCATAGGAATAAATATCAGTTTTGCAGCTATTTCTGGCTGATTAAGATCATAAATAATTCTACAATTTGTATTTACCTTTTGCCCATTTATGAAAACCTTTTCGTTTGATGTTTTAATAGTCATTTGTAGTTAATTGTGTGTCTGTGTGCAACATTTGTGGAAAAACATCAGTAGGTATACACATGTACATCAAACATGCAGTGGTTGGTTCACCAAAGAGCATAGGCAGAATTTAACAGTGCACAAGTTCCCCCATTGGCCCACATGCTCTCCATATGCTGTTGTTCAAATTGGGTTTTTTGGTTTCAAATCAATTTTGACATTGCTTTGAGATATATCTCTAGTGTAAATAAATAAAGCTATGCACAAACTATTATAAGGTAAAATGCTTTCTCTTACTAGAGATCACTAGAGGTCATGCAGGGACATTCAGTGAAAAACTGAAATTGAGTGATTGAGTGAGCATTCTGAAACAGGATTTGTTGATGCTATCACAACTATAGCACTATATGAACAAATTAAAGGCTATCCTTTTATGCACTATGTTTGGTTCTGCCATTCCGAAGCAAAAAGCAGTAGTGTTGAGTTTCTGGTGATGTTACATTATTCAGATAGCAGCATGCTATGTAAAGATACAAAACACACTGTATGTAATCATTATTTACAGAATGATAAAAAAGCCACAAACAACTTTTGCAGATGTATTTAAAAATCTACACAGTATTGAGGTAGTTCCTGGTAGTTCCCTGAACTTTGAAAATACATTAATTTTTAACCAATTGTCTCCAGAACATGAACCCCACTTTACTATTCAACTCTAAATATTGTTAAATAATTATTTACTTTTCTTTACTTTACTTTCTATCCAATCATATATTTCTTGGTAGTCATTGTTAAACTGTTATTGCCTTTAATTATCACTAGGTGGCACAAGAGACCATGTGATTTTATACTGTGTTTCACATCCATTTATTTGGTAAAATGACCAAATGTAATACACAAAAAAAACATCAACACTGTAAATTAAACATAAATGGGGGAAAATGTTTTCTGGGTATTTCCAAAGAGACCAACTTTTTGGCTTGGGAGGATCCTAAGGTTGTAATATGCTGTCAAAGAGGGACATACTGAATGCATGCCCTTAAAACCTCATCAGTTCAAAAACTAGAAGATGTGCTGCCTACTGTATCAGTGACATGATACATGATTTAATTTACACTTTTTGGATGTAAGAGGACTTGTGGAAGCCTCTGTTGACATTTTCTTGATTGTTATATGTCAACTTTATTGTACCTGTTAGGGCGGGACAACTTACATGTTCAGTCAACATGTAGTTTGCTGACCTCAGGAAATGTAGGCTACAGGCTAACTCTGCCCAGCTTCAAACTAAAACATCTGGGGTGGACAGGGCCTTTATTAAACTAGCCAAACACTTCTAATCTATAGAGGACCATGTGGAATAGTAAACATGAAACTATGAATTTCGTGTGTTATTTAACTCATTTATAAATATTTTTAAGGAAGCACATGTTGAGGAACTTACAGAATTTACAGAACGTTTTGAGATAAATTTGGAGAACCCACAATAATAGATGAAGTTGCAGTTTTATTTGCCTTCTACTCCTCTTTCTGTAAGATGTCGACCTGTAACTGACAATATTTGTTTTTACAAATAGATTTTGATTTTTTTAGAATGTGATTTTTTTACCTGATGTTTATCGTGATCGTCTGGTCCTACCATTTTTCACCATCAGAGGGCGACAATATGCAGTGTTGTAGCCTAATCCTGAGCCTGAGAAGCGATATGGAACAAAATGTACAGAACACATCGTATACCACACCATGATTCAATCTTCTTTGTCCTCCTTCCTTGCCATAAACACGAAACACACGTGAAACACAGTGAGAGTCATGTGAAGGACAATCACACATACACTATCCTCTGCCGATTGTTCAGAGCAACATACATTAAGGCCAGCATTTCCCAAATAGCCTATAGTGTAAAAATGTAAACACCTGTCTTCTGTCGACTTATAAATGCTATGAATAATGAAAAAAGTGACAGTTGTGGATGTATGTTTTTTATTCATGCATTTTGAATCCTTAGTCATCAAGTTAAAAGGTAGGCTTACTGTATATACAGATATATTGGTCAGATCCAAGCTGGATCTAAAGATAATGTTTAATGCGTCTTCACATAAAGGCTGACACACATAATAAATCTAATTCCACCTCTATTGAAAGAGCAGTCATTGCAGTGTGACCCCAGCATTCTGCGTCAGTGACCCTAAAGACCAAAAGCATTCCAGATCCCACAAAACACTAAATGTAAACTAGAACTGCAACTTCATGTCTAACAGAGACATAGCCTACATAACTTACATAATAGGAAGATCATATTTAGCACGGCAACCTAGAATGACTGAGCCAGAGGCTCAAACTATGTCACGTGGCATTTAGCTCAAACATAGGATTATCACAAATTGATACATAATAGCCATGCATCGTTTATTTAGAATGGCTTTGTGATGCATATCATGTATCAAAGCACCGACTGCTATTGAAAATAAGTGACCTATATTTCAGTGTGCTGAGCTCAGCAGAAATAATCAGGCTGGAATATCCACTTGAAAGCATTTAAATTATTTCCTTCTGCAAACCAAAACAACAAAAAAACACCCACAGCACACTGGTGAGGAGCATGATGAGGCCTACCATTGAATTAGCTTTAGCATTAGCATTATCGTCAATGCAGACGTGTTCTTCTTACATAAGCTGTGTGAAGAAATAGGCCTACATCTAGTAATAAACAAACCAGAAATCATCCATCCAAATGACCTTGTGGTGACTGCTAATTTCGTATTCATCCATCGGACATCCAAACACATATGTACACATTGTAGCTACATTTACTTCGATCGATTTGTTAAGGTATCAAATAAACTTTGTGTCAATTTGATACCTGTCTACACACCTCCTGTGGTGATTTAGATGGGGAATTGACATTCCATTGAGTGACCTATATGTGTGGCCCTGGGTTTTTTGATGCTGATGTGTAAATGCTGGCTGTACAGAATGTTCCCCTACCAAAATAGACCTCTATGTAAAGGGAAAACAACCCTGAGAGAATCATAGCTGGCTAGCTCGCATTCAGCACCATACCAAACCCTGACCTCTGGCAGACTCCTCTCGTTTTGGAGGTTTAAATCATACATTCTAACAGTAGTTATAGTTAAAGCTGCAATCTTGAACTTTGCAGTTGAATGAAACAACATACAGACAGTTTATGTAAGTGCATTTAAAGGTACATTGTATGTTCTGAAACAAACCTGTATGGCATGGGATAGAGAAGATCATGTGAGCCTATGAGATTCAGAACTTCAAATGTGGGAGGGGCATGGGCCCTCTGTTTCACACAAAAAGAACAATGTTTTTGTAACGCTGGTGTCAAACACAAGTGCAATCCCGATACAAGCAGAGTGTATCTTTAAAACCCAAGCAACGTACGGAGAGCAGACAAGCCACTAACCAATGGAACCTTCTTGTGATTGGACATAAAGAAGCTAACGTGAATACATTCCTGAATGTACAAAGCTATACTACTAGGTCAGAGGTCAATGTATATATACACATCTGGTGCAGACAATGAGAGCTTGACTTTCTAAAAAGGTCACACGTTTCACAACAAAGCAGTCACCCCATCCCCGGCCCACTTGAGTCTAAGTCTAAGGAATGCTTCCTACCTCCCTTTAAAGCTGTTTACAATCTATTTTCATGGTGAATATTTAGATTTGAAAATCTTAGTACTGGAATTAGTCTGTGAGAGAGCATAAAATTAGATTCCTTGCATTTGCAGATACAGCTGTTATTTCCCGCCAGCAGGAAATATACTGGCCCACAGGAAGTGCTGCTTTCTACCTCGATTCCATTGACAGTTTTGCCTGAAGCAACATATGCTGTTGCAACAATATATGCAACAACTTTTAAAATTAAGTTACAATCTTGTACTTTCATATAAATAAATATCCATTTAGCTGCTATTTGAGGCTGATGGAATAAAATGCCTTCAAATGGAACTCATGTGTTAGCAGTTAGTCGTGATCATATAGACTCTCATGAACACTGTAAGCTCAACCCCATGTGAACACAAAGGCGCTGATTGGCCACTGGCAACGCCAGACCCTGTAGGCTCGGCAGGAGTCTAGAACCAGGCTACTGTAGCTCATAGTAGACCAGGGTGCAGATACAATTGAAACACACTTGATAGGGCGGAAGTTGTTCCTTTGCTGTGTTTAAGACAAGTCCGACTTGTAGTTAACACAATGAACCCTACTACTATTGATGTTGTTATGACGTCAGCTTAGGCTGAGGTAATCGGAGCTCTGAAATTATATCTGAACTTCTGACATATAATTTCAAGTTTGACTTTGTTTTTCAAAAGTTGGAGGTCAATTTATTTACAGTAAGTAGGGCCAACTCACAGGACAAGTTCACAATACCCACATAGAGCTGGATGTGTGTCTACTGTACATTTATCATGGAGATTCTCTCAATTAACAAAAATAGTGAAAAATTCCAGGAATGTTACATAAGTTGAGGTTGCCAGGTTTGTGTGGATGTCCTATACAAGTTTAGTGTTTAGGTTGGCAGAGTTTAGCATCTATGCAGCATATTATTTTGGTGTCAGCAGATATACATGTATTTCCAGGTAGGCAACAAGCAATATGAGCTTGTTAGGTGTGTCAAGGCAGGCAACGGACTGGGGCCCTCAAGGGGGGACGTTTCATAATATTTACTTAAATACTAGATTTACTTAAATACTATAATAGTTGAATGCCTGACAGTTGCAATAAAAGACAGCATATGTTTACATTGCATGGCCTTATACAGATTTCATTACTACCTAGGGTGTTTGAGGGTGCTCTGTAATAAACTTGACCTTGCATCATTTATAAATTACTTAACTTAACTTACACTTTAAAAAACAAACAGCAGTTTTTTAGGATACCAGAAGAGCTAGGGCGAGAGCTGAGAGAACTAAAATGGCTAGAAACGAATTGGTTGTGTGTGTGTGTTTGTGTGTGTGTATCTGTGTGTGCATTTGGGTTCTTCCAGTTTAAACCGGCTGTGTGAGTGCTTAGGAACACTTCTTAATGCTCCGCCCTCTAGCAGCCTGCAGTCCTCCTCTCAGCAGCAGTAAATTGTGTGAGGTTTCCTAGACTCTCTATGCACACATGCCGTTGTACAGGAACGTCAAACTAAACCGGAATGTTTAGGAGGTCCGTACGTGCACACATATGTACACACATATACACAAAGGGAGAAAGAGACACACAGTAAGGCAGAAAAATACACAAACCCCCTTCACAAAAGACAGCAAACTGCATTACCTGGTATCAGTTTGAGCTAATCAGATTCAACCTGTAGACGATAGTTTGTAGTTTAGTGTGGTTTTTCTAATCAACGTTCACGTCTGAGATTTTCATCTATAGGTTTATGGTGATTGGTGAAACTCAAGGATCTTTACCAAGGAGTGGATTGTCTCCTCCGATTGGTTTTGTGTCATGGCATTTTCTATTACAATGATTGATGATTAAATGTTCTTTGCAATGACACCAAAGTATTAATGGTCCTCGATATATGCAACTTTCCATGTGTGTGCGTGTGCGTGAGTGTGTGTTGTTGCATGCTATAATGCTGGCATTTGCTTGTGTACATGTGTACATGAACCTGTATATTACACATTGTGACAAAGCCATTTGTGTTGTCGTGGAGGTGCCACGTTGCGCAACAAAACGAAACAACACCATGACACCTTGACAGTGCACCACATACAACCACTTCTCTCCATCCTAGCCAATAGTGAAACATAAACCAATGACCTCTTGGCTCAAAGATGAGGTTGGTTGATGGGAATGCAGTGGCTGTCTTGGTGCATTCCCAGGAAATACCACGTGCTCTAGCAGGCTGTCCCAACACCAGTCTCTCGGATGTCCAGTCGCACCTGTCTGTGTGAGCTGTCCAGAATTAAGCGCTGACCCAGTGCAAATCAAACGAGATCAGACACACTGCCAGGAGGGGGGATCGAATGAAAAGAACTCAGGCGTATAGAGAGACGCGGCGGAGGGATTAGGGAGGGATAGAAATCATTCTGTCATCCCAGTTGTCTATGGGAATCTGAGGTGTGGAAAAGCTACTGGTGCGGGTGGAATTTTATCAGGTGCCAGATGAGTTTATATTCGGCATTGACAGAATCGGAAATAGGCGTGTGAGCAGGCAGAATGGACGCAGATTGATGTGTGTGTGTGTGTGTGTGGGTGTGTGTACTCAAGTTGCCACAAGCAACTTCAGTAACTTAAAATTACACATACTCGCAACATAAGCCCATACTGTTTCAGGCCGGAAAACATGCAGGCCTGCACACATTTATACACACTCTATATTAAAGCTACAATCTCAAACTTTATCATATAAATAAATGTCTGTTTTACTGTTATAATGATTGAGCCTACTGCCCATTCAAGAAAGAATTTCCATTTACAGTTTCCATCCTAAGCAACTAGTGTTGAGATACCCTTGAGCAAAATCACTGATGTCTTTCTCCAACTGCAATGCAACTGTAACAAGTAGGGGTGCTGAGGATGCTGCAGCACCCCCTGTTGGAAAGGGCAGACATCACAGCACTGCCAGATGCAAATACAAATATGCATAGTAAAACATTTTAAATAATTATCCTGTTGTTGTTGCTGATATGTATTGTTCATTTGTGCAAAATGTAGAGATTTAGTAAATTTTTAGAAATCTATACAAAATTTGTATTTATAATTCATTTTCTTTTAAAAAAGGTTGAGCACCTCTGGCTATTTGTATGTTTCTGTCTGCTGTGTGGAACAGGGTTGCAAGTTGAAGTAGACTTTTCATCGGGAATACTAAGCAGTCGATATAGCCTACATTAAAATATCTTTAATCAGCTATAATTCCTGATCTAATCAGCTATGATTCCCGAAAGCATGACATAAACAAAGCTCTCATTTTATCATGGTTTCATTCCGATCCCAGGAAAAATTTATTTCTGTGACCAAATAGGGAACACATTTTGTTTTCTCTTGATCCTGGAGCCAGCGCTGGAAAACTTGCAGGCACAGTCAACGAGCCAAATGTCCGTGCCAACACAATGTTCTCGAGGTGCACGGTAATGCAAGGTATCTGTGATGACAAAATGTTTGTGCACGGCATGTGCACTAGCGCAGGTGAATGGTTGTGAGGAAAGCAATTGCTTGAATAAAATATAAACCACCCGCCCCCATTTAATTGACTCTATGACGGAGCAGTGCGAGAATGTGAATTCTACCTTTGACCTTTCTAAACGAGTCTTAGAGAACATAGAGATCACACTACTGATATTTTATTAAATCCACTCTGTAAGCATGAAGAGACCAAATGCTTTGATCAGTTTGGGGTTTTGGGTATAAAATGTAAACCCACTATCGAATTCAGGACAAATCACTGCGTGAGGTCACAACTTGTTGCATGCTCTTTCAACCCTATATATAGAGTGGAGACAGCACAATGTATTTATCTCTACCAGGAAAGACATGCCCTTCAATATAGAGTAAATTTTTTTCATTGTCCTCTGGGCTAAAAAGACCCCCAATCTAATAATGAACAACAGTGACTGAGAGAGAGAATAAAATATAAGAATATTAGAATGTAGGCTTGCTGCCCAAGTTATGTTGTTCCTAAAGTCCCCTGCCCACACTACACATTTGTCCACATAAATATTCAACATAGAACCTCCTCAAAGTTACCTGAGAGCAGCCTGCATGAAATATATTGTATATGTAACCAGTTTTCTCATGACACAAATAACTCATGAGTTAAATTGTGTGGTTCCTTTTTTAGCTATAATCTCCAAATCACTCTCTTTGCCAATTCCTGGTTTCTATGGCCACTGCTATTTCAAAAAGCATTCCTCACTAAATCTGGGTAGAGAGACAGACAAGAGGTAGCCTACAGTGCTCAAAAGTGGAAATGTTGCATACTTACTTCTTACTTAAAAGAGCTTGATGACGTGTGAAAATGTTAAAGCCCAATTATTAAACACACTCTGTAGCTTCCTTAGCTCAATATTAAGTCCTGGCACAGACTTTCCCAGACGTTTGCAGATGTTTGCAGACGTACATTACATTTACATTTACAGCATTTAACAGACGCTTTTATCCAAAGCGACTTACAATCAGTATATTTGTCAACAGCTGAACTGGTTAAGCACCAGTTTTTGCAAGCTCATTCTTCCAGAATAAGCGTAGCATCGTGTAACAAGGCTATATACATTTGCAGAACATTACTCGAAAGTTATTATTCGCTCCTCAAACAGTGAATAATTGCAATAATCAAGTTATCACTCTTCAAACAGTCTATAATTGCTAACGGCAAAGTGGTTAATATTCTAAGAGCTGATATAAGAAGGATTTTTTTTATTTAAGTAAGGGAGTAAATGAGGATCGAATAAGGATTGTAATAGTGGGATTAGTGCTATGAGGTACCCGAGGTACCGAGATGGATCTTGAAGAGGTGGGTTTTAAGCCTCTTGCGGAAGATCGGTAGTGACTGCTGTTCTGACCGCTGTAGGGAGCTCATTCCACCATTGCGGCGCGGACAGAGAAGAGTCTGGACTGGACTGCGCGGCTCATACGCGCATGTAGCCTACCCCTCGTTCACGGTAGGTGCTGACCGGAAACTCTCAGTCTATCATCTGCCATTCACTTTGATTGCTTCTAAAAAGCACATTTCTTATGTGTCAGCAAAGTTGATCGCTGTCTCTACTGGTAGTATTCTGGTAAATTACTCCAGTTTGAACTGAAGGTACGTAGCCTATTCATTATCATTTTTAATCCAAAATGTAAATGTGTATATATAATTTAACACTACAAATCAACGATTTGCTGCTGCAAACCAGGGTAACTTATGAATACTGTATTATCAGTGGAGATGGTGATCAGCTTTGGTTTAAACCCAGAGTGTATTCCCCTCCCACACCTGAGCACTCTACCCCTCCCCATACATTGCATCAAATGATGCAATGAGCCAGCAAATATATTGAAACAAAGTATCATATCTGATTGTAATTAAAAGCTTTAAGGCCTACAGTGAGAGGAAGAGGCAATGAAGTGAAAGCCACATGAGAGAGAGAAAAAAATGACACACGGATTAGAGAGAGAGAACATAGCGGCCTATATCTCTGACCTAGCAGGGCACATGGCTAACACAGACATACAGTAGCACTGCTGTTGTACACAATATAAAGAAAAAGTAAAAATAAAGATAAGAATAAAACAAATCTGGAGAAACAGCAGGTACTGTATGAACTAGATGGTAACTGCATGGTAACCAGAATATACGTGCTATTTTGTCATTCAAGATATAACTGATAATATTATCTTTACGTTATCTTTATCTTTATAAATAAATAAATATCTTTATTTATATGGCTGGTTTAGATATATAATGATTAAGTCTACTCTAACAACTAGTTTTGGTCGTTTTTATTAATCTGGTGTTCAGGTTCAACATTTATTTAGTTTATTTATTTGCACATTTAAGGGGTAAAGACAACATTACAGGTAACAATCTTCCACAATAACACCATACATAGTGCAGAGCAAGTTGTATATTTAAATAGGTTTAGGTTTATGTCCCATTTTGATCCATTCGGTGTAAAACAATTGGTGAAAAAACATCAACAAACCTTTTATGTAAAGATACAAGGTTTTGAACTAACAGGGTGAGCAGTGATGCACGTGCAGAAACAGTGTAGCGCTCTGTTCACCCTAGACAGCCCGCCAGACGCCAGTCGCAACAAAGGGTACCCCAGGCACAGACTAACCTCCTATTACCTCATATTTGTCACACGCCTCGGCATGGCACATGCACAGCGCTGTCTCTTCAGCATGACTGCACCAATAATGCCAGCTAGAGCGTAAGAGGGGTGTAACTCTGCCACTAACACACCTTTAGCTCCAACCCCTAGATCACATTCCCATGAGTTTTAAATCACTTACTTGTTCTGTTCTCACACACACACACCTGCACCCACTTTGGTTAATCAGTCCCAATTACTTAGCACCCCTGTACATAGTTCTCCCTCCTTCAGCCATAGTATATACCCTTCACTGCCTTAAGTTCCCTGTAAGGTCTTGTATGTATTTACCTACTAAGTGTTACTTACCCATTGAGCATTTGCCTTTACCCATCGTTGTGTGAGTGTTATCGCCTGTTGTTCTCCCCCGTCCCGTTGTTCTGTGTTCTCCCAGTTTACTTCCTTCCTGGTTCTGACCCTGGCTTGCCTGTTTGTTCTCGAGTTTGGATTACCCCTGGATTTCCCTAATGCCGATTGCCTGACCCCTGCCTGTCCCGGACTTAGCCTCTCGCCTAGCCCCATTGCCTGCTTTAACCTACAACTGTTAAACTGTTGAATAAACATCTCGCACTTAGGTTTCTCCTATCTCCGCGTACCCTGGTTATTACAGAGCACATCAGGAAGCCCATGTTTGCTTGTTCTGACAAGCATCTCAAGCATCCTTCACAGTATTTTATGAAGAATTCCTGTGTGTCCTCTATTCATAACTGTCATTATAGGCAAAGACATCAGAATATGTGTGGTGTCTATGCTTATAGGAATCCAAAACCGGAGCGTGTGATCAGTTCCAGAAGGAAAGCAAGCTGCCTTCGAAATCCCCCATATCGTTGCTTCCTTTTGTTACGCAAGACAAAGATGGGAGAGATATCCAAAAAAATAGAGTTGTAACTTCGCTTTCAAGACAAAGCACATTCAGAGCTCAATCGCAGTTGTTCTTTTGTCAATAATAATGAGGTGTTTTTTTATACATTTTATTGCCAAATACAGTAATGGATACTGATATAAAACATGAATAGACTAATCCAATGTGATGTTTCACATTCTTATAAAGACTGGGTTTCTAACAACTTGCCTGAGTGGAATTGAAGCTAACTACACGTACTGTGAAATAATGTACTGTAAATGTACATTTAGTAAATCGCATGTTGCTATTTTTACATAGAAACATAGAAAACACATGCATATTTGTATGTGGTTTATAAGACAAAAATAGCAGCATCACAAAAACATCCGTTTCACAGATGTACACGCCCATGGAGACTACCCACAGCACTTTTCTAAATATATTGACTTACATAAGTACATAAGTATTGGGAGATAGTTTAGTTATTGGATACGTATATAATGATATCGTTCTTGTGGAAATTATCTTACTTCTTAACATACTTAAATCTTTTGTACCAGCAAACACCTACTGTGGTGAATTCCTTCCATTCCATAAAAACATCTTATCCATGTACAGTAGCTTTTTTATTTAAGGCAACCTGACAATCAAAAGTGCCATCCTCTGTCATTGCCTTATCATTGAGGGAAATACGACAATGCCCCCCCCCCCCAAAGAAAAATGTCTCCCGACCCAAACAGCCTCATCCACTTCTTTTGTCTGGTTGGCTCAGAAATAGGCCGAATTCAGTGACGCATCACCGGTTAGCCAATGGTCCCGGTCGTGTCCTAAGTATCATCCATAAAACACAATGTTGTGCTTCTGCCCAGTGATGTGCAAAGTGGAGGAAAGATGTCTGGCTGAGGCCACAGGCAGGGTTTGTGCGTGCGTATGTGTGTGTGTTGGGGGGGGGAGGTTTGCACGTGGCACCCAACGAGGTCTGAAGGTAACAGGGAATCAGATCTGTTGGTGGTGGCACATGTGACCATCTCCACCCCACTCTCGGTGGAGAAAAAGAAAACGTGTGGGAAAGCATGCACAAAGCTGTTCTAGTCAGATTTCGCAGCGCATCACCATCTGTTTACGCTGTATGATATATTTTCTTGAAGTTAAGATGTTCAGCAGGAATAAATATGGTGTTTTATTTAAGCTGAAGATAGCTACACATTGTTATTTTTAGCAGGACAAGGCCATATTAAGGTGTGGCAACATCAAGCTGTCCACCCAGCCTGACTCAATTCTTAAGGGTTTTAATGTATAATGTATGTTATATGGTCTATGCTGACACCACCACAAATATATAATAAACGTATGGAACAGTATTATCAAAGCAACATGAAAAGCGTGTCAGCTTTGCAGATACAATAGAACCAATCGGTATGCCCCATTTACTGACAGACAGCTACTTTGTAGCAACCTACTTTGTAGCAACCTGACCACTTCCTCTTGTGTGCAGACAGCACAATCCTGTGGACACCAATCCCTTTGAAACAGCAAAATGCTGTATAACACCAATTTCCTGTACCAACGTAGAAGTGATGAAACTATTTGGCATATGTTCGAGTCTGACAAGGCTTAAAAGTATTACTAAATTGTCTGTATGTCATGTCATTCAAAATAGTCACAGCTTTATTAAATCATTACAAAACGAACACATTCATTTATCATTAAAAACAATGAATGTTTCATTAATATTGGTCACACTAAAAATCTGAACACCCATGCAATATTCAAAATAGTTAAATATATTGTATTTTCATGTAGTAAATCTCGCAGACAATAGTTCTTAATGGCTCTAATCTACGAAGCCACAAATAAAAGACTTCTAATGCAAAACAGTGTGAACATAGAAGGAAAATGCAAGGGTGGCAGAGAATAGTGTGATGTCCCTTTCCATAGATATAAAAACTTGTTTCACCTGTACTGTGCAAATGGTAAAAACCGTGTCTCTGACACCTCATATAACAGATGTTTAATGTGTAGAAATATTGAGTGTGAATAAAGCTCCGCTTCTGTTACCAAGGCTCTACAGAGTTTCCCCACTAAAAACTAAACAGACTAACAAAGAACTCTTTAGAAAGGTTCATTTCACATTGTCTCCCTGTTTTACAACCTGGGGCAGACTTTACTTTGCACCTGGTACATCTCAAATGCAAGGACATTACTGTTCACAACATTCACCCCAATACATAAACGCCACATGCTACAAGGACTGGCAAGATTCACATTTGCTTTAGAAGTATGACCTTTTACCCCTTTTTAATAATGTCTCTGAACAGTATTGACAGCATCTCGCATGCATGTACCTTGGCAACAACTAAAGATCAGGCACCCACCTTAACAACAGGGACATTATTTTGGGTCACCTCTGAAAAGTGCGACACTGACAGACTACCCTGGTAGTCCTGACTAACAGAAATGGCAACAAGTTAACTAACCACAGCCTGGAATTCACTGCGAGGGAGCATGAACATTTTAGAGTCTGAGTGGGTATGGATGTAACTGCAGACTGAGAAAAGTGCACATCTGGACGACATCTCTGCCATCTCCACTCCCTTTTCCTCCTTCAAGTCGCATTATTTAATCTGCAGGGGGCTATAGACACCGTCCTGGAGGAGGCAGACGGCACCCTCAGGGCCTCTGGACCTTCTCGGTCATCTGTTTGGCACTGTAGTAGGACAGGCTCAAGCCCATGATGGCCAGCATCATGGCGATCTGGTTCACAGCCCGGTCATGTGGCTGCGTCTGCACCTCGCCAGCCACCTGTCTCTGTGGAAAAGAATACAAGAAAGAAAAAACAAAAACAAAAAAGTAATTGTAAATTTGAAAAACACCAACAGGACAAAGTTCAGACTTCAGTAGACCTAGGGGAAAGGATTGTTTTTTTATTGTCAAAAAAAAGAAGAAAAAAGACTGAAAGTAGTATTTTTAAATCTAACTTCTGCTTTTTGCCCAGCCTTTGTCATGTGTCCCAAATTGTGTATGGAAAAGCTGTTAAATATTTAGTAGTAGAGTGGTCCATGTTCTTCATACAAAATAAGAGAAAGGGGAAGCAAAAATCTCCTCGCACAGGAGCTTTTTGAACAGCCTACAACACTTCTTTCAGGTCTTCTGGATACACAGGAAATGAATGCTACCATTTTAGGCTAAATAATGTAGAGGCCAACTGCCCCTAAGCCCAGGTTCTTTGTTCTTCCCATTTGCCAGCTCTAGCCACTCAAAAGACCCAATGCTTATCTAAAGAGGCTTGCTGTCAAGGCATTACGCTGTCTACATACATACCGTATATACCCGAATATAAGACTAGGTTTTTGTCCTAAAAATATGCTGAAAAATGGGGGGGGGTCGTCTTATATTCGCGATATAGACAAAATCACGGGGGGAAAGGTAGAAAGCAAA
>JAODLI010019754.1:0-22454 GCA_027575585.1 Percopsis omiscomaycus
TAAACAACAAACAACACAGCATATCAACTACTTTGCTCTAGCGGGCTCGCGGCAGCGCCTTGAACGCAATGACGCAAAGCGCAGCGACGTTCATGGGGCGTCGCAGTAATTCTTATGTTTTTTTACAAGTCGAATAAATTATGATTATTATAATTATTATTATTTTTTTTTTTAATCGGGAAGGGGGTGGGGGGTCAAGGCGTTTTTTTAGGAGGGTCTTGAGATCCCCCAAGACCCCCCCTGGCGCCGCCGCTGGATGGTGTTCAAAAAAGGCCACAAAAAATATTAAATTGGATCAACATTTTTCATTTGAGATTGAAAAAACGGATGATCTCCATACACACTGAGTACAGCTATGTTCCTATACTATATTTTTGGGAATTAGTAATTACTGTGGTAGATTTAAAACTTTTTTGTATGCATGCATCAGTGTGGACTTGTTCGGGATTCACTTCAGATTTTTAACTATGGTGCTAAAACAGTGGGATAACACCATGCTTTGCATCTTTCAAAAGGATTATTATTCAAATTGAAATTTCTATGATGGTTGTAAGATACGGTTTAATCAAAATCCAGTAACCTTTTTATAGAAAAATCCAACAGAAATAGTTATAATATAGTGAAAATAAATGTAAAGAAGCATCTGCACACTCAAATACCTTCAAGGCATGAATAGGTGTCTAATATGTGTCATGGAAAGTTAAGCAAAAAAGTGAGTCTGTATGCTTTATGTGGGCCAGGATAGTCAAGTGGTCTAGGTGTTGTCCCAGCTGGAAGGTTGTGGGTTCGAGACCCAGAGTTTGCCTACCTGTAAGCATCCTTAAGCAAGATGCCCCTATCTGCTCCATGTAATAGCAGCATGTATTTGTAAGTCGCTTTGGATAAAAGCATCTGCTAAATGACCTAACTGTAATTGCAGATTTATTTAGGACTGGTTAATGTGCATATGCACAGATATCCCCTGTGTTTATTATTCCATAGTCTATTAATACGTTTAGCTTTGAGCAAGAGCTTTTATTTGACAGCTTTCATTAAATGTTACCAAACTAGTTAATGTACTTTTGTTTAAAATGTCAGCACTTGTAATTATTGTGGTAGCTGGTAAAGGGGGGTGACACTACTTCCTATTAATGTTTAAGAGTTTGAATGTTGTCATGTCAGCCTAGTGAATAGACCATAGCAAATGCGTGACTTGAAAAGATCAATTGGAGAGGAAAGGTCTGACATAACACAGTTTAGTATTTGGGCACCTGTAATTTGAAACCATGCATTATTAATGTGTGGCATTTTAATAAATGTGAAAGGAGTTGCCCTATCATTCATAATCTCTACCTCTTAAATTAATCCCTTGCTATGGGTACTCACTGTGGAGTTTCATAAGGCACTGTGATTCAGTGTGATTTAATTAAACGTATGCTTAAAGGCATTTCAACAAAGTTTTGTGTTGGAGTTTTGACACCAATTTTTATTGCAAATCTATATTGGTTCCAAATATCGGTTATCTTTGATTACTAATAATTGGTATCGGCATCGGCCCTAGTCAACCCCTAGTATGGAGCATTGTGAAACGTGTTCATGCATCCATCCTATTTTAAATAGGTCTTATTGCTGAATTTGAATACATGTCAGTGTTCAGAAAAATGTCATTCCACCTTCCCAAGGGACTTAATAAATAAGGTTAGACAGTAGAATAATCAAGATTTATTTATTCATTTTCTCAAGAGGAGCTTGTGGATAATTCTGGGCGATGCCTTCCTCCTGTAACCCACTTTTCCACAAATCCACGCTACTGTAAAATGCATAGTTTTCTTTTTCCCAGGGAAAGACACATCTCCCTCTCTGATGTTACTATGCAAACAGTGCAGAGTGTTTCTTTTCTTTTTTAAACACGGGCAGGTTTTTATCCACCTGCAGAAACAATCACTCTTGTTGTGATAGCTGTGCAGGAGTCCACCCGGCTGGAAACCAACTTACACTGAGTAAATGGCCTCGGTGGTGCCAGCGCAGACATTCAGGTCATTATGATTGTGTGACTGCAAGTGCATGCTTATGATATCTGACATATTTCAGACTTTGGTAATCCTGTATAAAATGTATGTAAATGTCAAAAAGGCAGAAAAAAGGAAAACTATAATGCTACTCCCATATTTCATTGTCGGTTATTAAATATAATTTTCAGGTAGTCTATCCCAACAAATAACAAAACTATTATTTTGTCATTTAAAGTCAATTGTCATCAGATCCTACAGGCTGCTGTTTGTAGTACTAGTAAAATATTTAGATATAGCATCACTTCAGAGTTGTGAAACAGCGGTTTAAATTAGTCAGGATAGACTACTGTTGAATAATGTACCGTATGTGTTACCATGAATACATGATTGTTGTTTTGTTTTGTGTGAAATTAAGTTTTGTCCCGTTTACTTCCAGGCTGTGAATGGGTGACCACAATAGTTCAGGCAGGCCACGGTAGTCTGCCCACTGCTGTCAGTCAGCTGACACTCAGCTGACTCGCCTACACCAACCTCATTGGCCCTTTGAATGAAGGAGTTTTATTTAAATAGTCGCTCCAGAACACCTCCCCAGCTCCACCTATTCTCCACCTATTCTTTGTCTTTCAATTGTTGTACACGTCTTTCTTATATCATTATACTAATATTACTTATTCTAATATTACTTGACCCTATTACGGGTACTATGTGTATATGCATATTACTGTATTTAATTTGTCATGATTGCATGTGTTTACGATCATGTTATTGCTGTTAAAACGTCATGTCTGCTGCTGGCCTATTCGGGGGGTTACACCCACACTTACCACACTTACCAGTATGATGAGTAGAAGAACTAGCCATTCCGCCAAAGATAAATTGTTAACTAGCATGCTTCTATATGTCCTAATAAATTGCTTTTGTACCATAAGATGAGTCTGACTGAATAGCATATCTGGTGGAGGATATTTTAATGAGTTGAGATTTGTTTTAATGAGATGAGTAGCAATTAAAAATAAACATCAGAAATTGAGGATATCGATTCAATTCAGCTTTATTAGCATGACAGTTATTACAACCGTATTGCTAAAGCTAAAGGTACAATAACAATAGAAAACTAAACGGTAATTACAGCAGTCACAACAATAATTGGAACAGAAATAATCAGAATCACTTCAAAGACTCCGTAACAAGAATAATACTAAAGTGAAAATAAATAAATGAAAGGTAATAGTTTAAGGCAGGCCACAGTAGACTCAGGTTGTACCTCATTTTGTGGCATTCTCTGATGAAGGGTCCAGCTAGGGACCTTCTGGCATCTTTTTTACATCGGACAGTGTGGTGAACGATGGTATTGGTGCTTCAAAGAAATGCTGTCTGATTTTTGTATAATGTTGTAATCTCTACTCATGGTCATTTGTTTCTTCTAAGCCACAATACCAGTGCCCCTGCTTCATCATTTGACACTAACACCTTATGCCATTGTTGTATAGACTGCAGAATGGGCAGACCACAAAGCAATTTAACTGCAGCCCGTGTACTCCTCGGCATGCTGCAACCTGATTGTGACACACAATGCTAACTTCCCCCTGACCAGCGCTCTCTTGCTTCAGATTACCCTCATAGAACCTCTCAACACCGTCCCTCCTCCCCTCGCCGCTCTATCTGCTCTCCCCGAGCAGGCCAAGGGGCTGATGTGTCTTGGTTGTTAAGGAAGGAGCTGGCTGCCTCCACTTACCGTGTGAGCACTCAATCAGTGGGAAACATGCCTGTCTGTTGGGCTCTGTGATTTATTACATGCTATAAATGAGTGCGACCGCGGCTGTTTCAGAGAGAGGGAGAGAGACACACACACACGAGAGAGAGAGAGAGACACACACGAGAGAGAGAGAGAGAGAGACACACACACACGAGAGAGAGAGAGAGAGACACACACACACACGAGAGAGAGAGAGACACACACACGAGAGAGAGAGACACACACACGAGAGAGAGAGAGAGAGACACACACACACGAGAGAGAGAGACACACACACGAGAGAGAGAGAGAGAGAGAGAGAGAGCCAAAACAGAGTAACAATGTTGCTTATAATTTTGCCTATCCTGTCTCGTGGACTGACTTTTGACCTTTTCACTTTCACACCTGATTGCAAATGCTTTCAAAAAGGATACATTCTACAAAAACATGTAGTCGTAGAGACACTTTAAAATTTTGCCTCGAAAAGGAAAAAAGATTTACAATGCAAGTTCTTTTTTTCATCTCTAATTCGCAAAATCCAATTAAGTTTTCAAAAGAAGTGCCATTAAGGTAAAAGCTTGCGACAGCTAATTGCATCCCAGGTCCTAGAGCCTTTACTTTGTGGGCTCTAGTTTCCAGAAGGCGCAAGGCCGGCGGTAGTGCCAACGCAGATGTAGTGACAATTTCGCTGGGCGTAAGCTGGTGCTAATTCCCTGGCTCACCACGACATCTATTGCGCTGAAATGGGTGTTGGGGCGCAGTAGAAGGTGTGTCAGTCAAAATCATCCGCCTGGTCAGACCACGTTTTGGCGCAGACGCAGGTGTTGTGTGTATATATATATATATACTGTATATTCATATTCAAATTCCTTCCATGGCTGTATATGCACTGTATGATTGTCATTGTCATTACGCATGGAAAACAACATGGTGACTGGGATTTCACTATTTCTATTAACCTCATTCACCCTGAAAGGAAGAACTGATTGCCTAGGCTAATTGATCCGTGATCACTAAGGTCTCCTGCTGTGTTCATAGAATGTGCAGGAAAGAAAAAGATGCTGGTGAGAACAATGTATCTAATTTCTTCTGAGATCTCCTGGCCTGACTTCTATGTATGGTATGCTATGAGTTTGAATGCAAACAGGATGTCACCTATCAATATCCTCCTCTCCAAATATGGGTATTGGGTAATCTGCTCTTGCATAATGAGTAACATTTTCACTCTACAGCACTGCAATGTTTCAGTAATTTGAGATTGGGAGGGTTATAGGAGTGTTTAGGCCATACGGTTAATAACTCACTGTAGGGTTGTGGGCTGAGAAAGGTGTCGAACCTCTACTTACAATTAAATTGAATTTGTATTTACAGCAGTAACTTTAGGCCTACATTTGGGATGGGATGCAATACCTACTGCCTGCATTTCACCAGAAATGTAAGTTTCAGTTTCAGTTTTAATGCTCTGTGTCATGAGAGACTTGTTCGCTACTTAATGTAGGCCGTGCTTGCCGTGTTATGCAGAGGAAGAGCGTGTTTTAATTACTTCTTACCATGCTGCTCATGTTAACTTTTGTGGTCACGTGTTTAGCCAATTACTCAGGAACTAATGAAGTGGAACACCAGAGTTCACATGTACACACCATCACAGCCCAGTTTGGCTATTCCACATTGGGAAGCTAATCCTGGCCAAACATTAAGCTAGGCAACGCTTCTGTCTAGAAACATGCATTTAGCCTTGTCAATATCCATACCTCATTTAATAATTTCTCTACAGCTATCTCAATATCGCCAGCCTGTACGAGAGGGGAAAGCACATTATCTATGCCACACTGTTATTAGGGATTATCCCTGACAGATACTTTTGCTTGCAGGCACCATTAGGTTGGCTTCATCCCACTTGGTATTTCCAACACCTGCGACCACCATCCGCTGGGCACAAGAATTATTGCCATTGTATTTTTTCTAGGGTATATAAATTAATCATGGGGATCACAAGCAACTACTTTAAATTTCCGGTGACCAAGAAACAGTTCCTCCCCAAGGATGCGAGGGACCTATGCATCATTAAAACAGAGCTGAGCTATCTGTCAGAGAGCCAGTGGCTGTTTCCTTCACCTATTTCTTATGGGATTCTTGGCATTGCTCTCTATGCTGTATGCATAATCACGGCCAACGCTGGGGAAAGCCGGCCGGGGTCCATGAGTTTGACTTCGAATGCCAAGAGAAAAGGACACTTCTGCCCCAGTGTGAGCACAAAAAAGCTCGAAATTGAAACTGGACAGCTGACTACAGCGAACTTGAATTAGCATTGATCACTGAGCGGCATAAAGACACTAATGACTCAAGGCTTCAGGGCCTTGTTAGACACAATGGTTCCCATATCCATAGGCGCCTGAGCAATGGAGCCAATGGAGCATGCATCCCCATTATTAAATTAGGAGGAGCAAAGTTAGTTTTGCTACCCCACTTTTTGCCGTTTTCAAACATAAACTTATCATAAACTTATCATCATACAGTCCTCTTAATCAGGTGATTATATTATATTAAGTTATAGATAATCACACATTTTTGGACCATCCTTTGAGTTGGCTGATCGTTTGCCACAGCATGCATGAATCCACACAGGAGTGAGTCTGGGACACAGGTTAGCAGCCTGCCGAATTGACAAGAAGGCTGACGCCTCTTATCTTGTGTTTCTAGAGTTATGTGTTTTTACAGACCCATAAGGAATGGTTAATATGTCATATTTCTTAAAGGGAGTTTTCCGTAGGCTAACACTTTCCCCCTAAGCACAGGCTAAGCACAGGGAGCTTTTGTTTAATTCAAACTACTAATAGCCTATGTTGTTGTTTTTTTTTCGTTGTGTTACCACTACAGAAACATTAGTTAGCTGCTGAAGTATAAAAAGGTTGCCTAGTTATTGGTTTGAATAATGGTTTAATAATGTGTTTGTATTGATTACTGAGGGTGGCTGATCAGGCTAATTATCAGCTAATTGTAGCCTAGTTGGTTTCTAAGGGCAGTACGCAGTAAATGGTTGCCTTTTTCTTTCCTCCTTTCTCAATCTAACTAATCTAAATTAGTGAAAGTTGCTGTTTATTATCTTAATCCAAGAGATCCAGTAGGAATGCAAGAATTTTTTTATAGTACCTTTTTTTTTTTTCACCTGTCGCTTTTAATTCCTCAATAAACATCCTCGGACAAGTACTGGATGATAGCTGCGTGTTCATGGTCACTGTGAACCAGTAGTTTAAACAATCTGTTTTCACTAGAAGTTGGCAAACCATTGAAACTGGTGATGACCCTTCTGGTCTATCCAAAACCCAGAACTACACTCATTTGAATAGCCATTAAAATAAAGGGATACTCTGGTATTTGCTGTCATTCATTTGAGTCGATTTGTTCTGTAGCTTATATTAGGCAAGTGCTGGCCTCTAACATTAATTACAAACCTAATATCTGTGAAATGTTTAATACTCATATAAATGTTCTTTACATATTTGTTTGCAATCGTCTTGTGCAGTTTTGTCTCGTTCATTTAGAATTAATTAATTTAAACAAAATGCGTTTTTAGTGGCACTTAATTGTGAACCTGTTTATAAAGGAGAGCAGAAGGGAATCTGTTGAAAGAGGAAAGTATTTATTCTGTAGGTCAAAAGACAGTCCCTGCTATTGTTAGACGGATTTCGTGTCTGCATCAGATTTCTCTGTAAAGACGGTAATACATCAGACGTGTGCATCTCATGAGTAGAGACATCAACCAAGTCTCCTGTTATTGATCAAGATTCTATATTTGATTGAGACCTGTGACTACAGCGCTGGCTTGACAAACAAAAGGGCTAAGGGTTAAAACAAAAAACAGAAAGCAAATCAATAAGGGTGACTGAAAAGATGAAATGTCGATGGTCATGATTCCAGTCTTCCAGAGCAGATAATAGAGAATGGAACAGAGCTAATTCAGCTCCAACCATACTCTTGGCTAGATTCAGTTTTGCATACATCTAATGTGGGGGGGGGGACAAAACTTTAGGATTTGAGAAAACAAAAGACGAAAAAAGGGTCTATAGTGGGGAAAAGGCTTGTTTAAATTTCATTTTCACATTGAATTTTCATCCATTTTAAGTTTGTTAGCTATTTATGTACAGTATGATCTAAGTTATAGCAAATTAGCAGAAATACCCTATTTAGCAATTTACATTAACTCTCACGTTTGTGAGACCTCTCATGTACAGACAGAATTTAACAACATAAGAAAAACAGTATGTTTATAGTAAGTTGATGTGTTGCTATTGACATACCAACAGCTGTCCATTTTGCGTTATGTATAACATTAAGCACAACCTCATACCAATTCTGGCGTTGGCATTGAGGAAATGTACATGTTTTCAAAATGTACAGCCCCAACACTGTCAGTTGATTCGTGGGGCATAAGTGCTAGCTCTTATGTGTGGATTGAAGTGTCTAGAATCCACAGATGGATCACTGGAGATGCTTCGCTTAATAGAGGGAAGGTTAACTTAATATGTCTTACCATGCTGTTATATCTCCCTTGCCATAAAAAGTCCATTCCCCATCAGATTTTGTCTTTATTCATGAGCCGCCATGCTGTATGATATATGTGCTGAGGGATGTGCAGTAAATACATCATACACTTTCCTGGGGTAAATATGTTGAACCAACAGTTTTAGAGAAAGCGTAACATTGCCTTTGGCAGGAGGTGGTGTTCATCTGTTGCTGCTGAAAAGTCACAAATCTGTTTTTCTCCCCCCACCCCTTAACTCTCTTGACTTGCTTCTGGGGAGATTGTGTTGCCGCAGAACGTATACACAATATATCAGCTCGTGGATCTGCTGCTAGCCGGCCTTCGGGCACGGGATCTTGGCTCTGCTTATTTAGATGAATGCATTATTAAAGAGCCACCGATCGTCCGTGCAGCTTGGTTCTCCGATAGGCTCAGCCTAGACTAACCGTTTATACACTGCTTGTCTTCTCTCGTTTTCTCCCCCAGCCAGAGGAAGGGGAGTTCGTCCAGGAAATATTCTACACTCTCTGGATGGGAAGAAAGAACTTTTTTTCCCTCTTTTTTAACCTTGGAAATGAAGACGATGTTGCCATGGGAACTGTTAATCCTGCTGTCGCTCAAAGAGTGCCTGGCTGGTAAGATGTCCCCATCGCCGCCTTTGATGACATACCTGATCTGCATAAATCTTTCTCAGGGAGTATTTCCCCTCTCCAGTGCATGCCTGTATTATCATTTACCCATAACCACATAAGGGATGATGAAATTCTCACTAGATATCATATTTTTAGAGTCTTCATCATCAAAGCAGAAGAACAAAAGAACAAAACTTTTCATAACCTTTTGGTTATGAAAATACACATACACAATAGAATTTGTACATCATGAAAGAAGTTTTGCATTGTCAAATTACTCATGGATGGACGTATAACTTCCTCTGTTTAGTTTATATGTAGACCTGTAATAGTAATTGCATCATATAATATCATGTAAGTCGCTTTGTATAAATGCGTCTGCTAAATGACCTAATTGTAATATGTCACTGACGTGGTCAAAAATGCAACATATCGCTGTAATGTCTAACTTGCAATGTACAAATTTATGCATCTTCAAGTTTCTTCGAAACAAGAGCCTCTCTTTTGATTTGTAGAGCAGTTTAGGAGAGCACCCACCCGCACGCCAAAAAAAACAAAAAAACGGAGGTCTCGTTCCGCTTCTAAGTAAACCTCAGTGGGGTTCGACTTCGTCAGAGCTTATTCTTTTGTTTTTAGCAGCATTTTGCCACTGTACACAATATTCCTGTAGACACCCCTAAGTCTAAACAAAAAGATAAAGTTAACCAATATGAGATGCTGGTGAAATGCCAGATGAAAAGGAAAAACAGTAAATAGCCATATTTGTTCCTGTATCCGAGAGATCTGCATAAAAATGGTTCATTTACATATTGTTACACAGTGAAATTACAATTAGGTCATTTAGCAGACGCTTACATAGAGTACAATTAAGTAACTAACAAATAAATAAGCTCTGGTGGAGCTGGACTGCCTGTGCAACCTGAATGGGCTGCAGGTACTGCCTCATGCTACCAGTAGTGACAAAGACACTAGCAAAACCCAAAACTAGAGAAGAATCAGTCAGGAAGGATAAGGAGAGAGCAATTATCTGTGGCCACCACCTGCAAAACCATTCCCTTTTTGGGGATTGTCTAGCTGTTGCCTTTTCGGTGCACCTGTTGTCACCAAAACAGGTGTTATTGATTCTCAATCGCGTATGCTTCCTAACTGGACAGATTGCTATCCCTGAAGTTTAATAGACTTGGTGTTATACTGTGATGATTACGTGTTCCCTTATTGTTTTTTAGTAGTGTATATTCATAGTAAGGTCTAATGTTAACATTAGTCATTAGTAGACATTAGACATTAGTAGACATTAGTAGGCTCGTCTAAAGCCTATGTGGCTTTAGACGAGCATAGTAAAAACGTATAAAATTCCTTTATTTAATTTATTACTGTTCTAAAAATGGAGAACTAATTGGAATCCTCTGTTTCCGTGAGCTTTCTGGCCATTTAAGTAAAGTGAACTGTAAACAGTCAGACAACAGGAATAAGATCTCCGGTGGATGGTTTAAAAAAGTTTCTTGCACACTCTACTAAGCAAATGTAAATATTCATGCATACCATAACAGTATATTGCATTTCAGGTTTTTTTCAGTAAACGTCTAGTAGGCCTATAATAATATTTATGTATCAAAGGTATTACAAAAACCAAACAAAACGTGGATCAGACGTATATTATTTATTGTCTTTTTAAACTTGACAGCATATAACAAGATTATCTTTGAACATAAAGCGTGAATCAAAATTGGCGTCGCATCTGGTCATTTTATATTATTGCAAAATATGTATTCAAAACCTAACAACATTAATCAACAAGTAATGCAAAAACTGTAGAATCGCATCGCGTTCTGACGAGACAGGGTTAATTCACAAGCAAATACAATGCATACAAATATTATACCAAATGTACAATAATAATAGCTTAATAGGTTTTGTGTGTCTTTGTAATGTAATCCTTGTTGCGGGGCCGTTACTTTTGGCTGTTAGCTTTGCGACTTTGGTTCTTTTTAAAATGAGTTTTATCTCATTCTCTGCCTGCCTTAGCGGAGCAGAGGTATGTTTCCTTAAAAGCGGAAATGACATGGAGGAGCTATCTAGGTGCAGATCATTTAAATAACAAAACAGAAACGGAAGTGTGGCCAAAAACAGTGTTTTACCTATGTAAAAATATACCCATGCTAATATGGATGTGGCCTTAATTTTCAATGTAGGGATGCCAGTCAAAACATGATATACAGTAGCCTACACTGCCATCCTCCCCTTCTCTTGTAAACTCATTCCTACTTTCTTTAGGCTTATCATAATTGTCTGTAGTCTTCTTTATTAAATATTTTCTTATTATTATTATTCTTTACTTTTGTTATTTTCTATTTTTGAGTTTTACTTTGGCCTTTATAATAATAATAATCAACTATGAAAAAAATAACACAATAAGAACATTGTTATTTAAAGGCCAACCAAGATCTTATTCAGGCGCTTTGGGCCAGGGAAAGCTTTCTCATTATAGCCCAGGCCTATTTAATGTGTGTTAATGTATTCTCCCCTCTCTGCAATTTGCATTATCTTGCTTATCTTATTTTGCATACCTTTATCTAACCTCAAGAGTCACAGCTCCTCTTTAGTTTTAGGTACAAATGAGGGCACAATATGGAAGCAAATAAGAGAAATAAGTCTTTGAACTTTTAACAGCCACTGAATTCTTAATCAAATTTTGATCAAATTTTATTGCTTTAATTCAGTTCTCCAATTTCAAGTTCCAATTTTTCATAGAAAACATCAGTCAAATTCGATTGCTCAAATTCAGATCGAAAGATTCAAGTTAAATATTCACACAGTAACATCCAGGCTACCCAGGATAGGAGAAGCAATTGAGCCTGCATGCAATCAAACCGACGTCTGGCCTATCAGAGCAAGTCCTGTCTGTCATGTGACCCAAGAAATTGGCCTCACATCTGGCCCAACAGAGCACGACCTGTCTGTAATGTGACCCAAGAAATAGGTCGGCACGGATATTGAACATGTAAACATGACCAGGGAAAACGAAGGTGATCCGGTAAGTTTGCAGTTTATGTACAATCGAACTCAGGGCTCGACAGAAGTATGGTGTAGCTAAGTATGTTTGGAACACATAGCTATGGTTTGTGTGACTCTATGTAGGTAGCTCGGTCAGTAAGACAGCACGTTATAGCTAGCTAACGTTAGAGCCGTCCACTTTATAACTGCTGAAATCTACATTTAAGATTATAAATACAAGTTTTAAGCCTGGAACCAAGCCAACCAGCTCTGCGGTGAATCGGTTGGATAAGTCATAGTAATGAATAAGTTTAAAGTTGGGGATTCATCTGTTGTGTGTGCATTTTCAGTGATTTACTACTACTACACTAAAGTGTGCCTGTGTGTGTTGAAGCACACACGATCTGATATCGTCGTATTGGTGTTGTCCCTACAACATCATAAAAATGTCCCAGGAACATCATTGCAAATAGACTGTTGAAACACACAGGCATGTGGGTGTGTCGGCTATTTCTGTATGCAAAAGACCATACAGTATGCCAGAGTGCTTTAGAATTATCAATCTTTATAACTACGTCTTCTACTTGCACAAACTGTTTCACAAGCACAATGTTGGTGTAATTAAGAGATTCACTTACATTTGTCACCAGATGGAACACCTTTGGTGGCACCCCCTGCCACTGGGATAGGACGGCCCGCACTCCCACCGCCGACGCATCCACCTCCACCATAAAGGGCATCTGGGGATCGGGGTGTCGTAGTAGGGGAGCGGATGTGAACCGTCTCTTTAGTTCCTCCATGGTTTCCTCGGCTTCGGTATTCCACCATAGATGAGTGGGGGCGCCCTTTAACAATGATGTGAGAGGTGCTGCGATGGTGCTGTAGTCCCGGATGAAACAGAAACGCTGTAGAAGCGCTGTAGCTGTTTAATAAAGCTGGGGATAGGCCATGACCTGACTGCCTCCAACTTTTGCTCGACCATCTTCACCCCCTGCCGGCCGATCTCATACCCCAGGAAGGAGACTGGTGGGCTGGTGGAAGGAGCACTTCTCTGCCTTCGCATACAGGCCGTGGTCGAACAGGCGGCGAAGCACTTTCCTCACATGGGTGACGTACTCTGCGAACGTGGACGAATAGATAAGGATGTCATCTATGTAAACCACGACCTGCCGTCCGACCATGTCCCGAAGTATCTTGTCCATGACTGCCTGGAAAACAGATGGTGCGTTCGACAGTCCGAAAGGCATGAGGAGATACTCATAGTGCCCAGACGTGATGCTGAAGGGTTAGGGTTAGGGTTATGTCTTCCACTCGTCTCCCTTCAAGATCCGGATGAGATTGCATGCACTCCGGAGGTTGAGCTTGGTGAAGAACCGGGCACCGCGCACCAGTGGCATCAGGTACCGGAACTTGGCGGTTACGGCTTTCAGTCCCAGGTAGTCGATACACGGCCATAATCCGTCAATCCTTTTTCTCCACCAAGAAAAACCCAGCGGGAGACGTTGATGGACGGATGAACCCTCTCTGCAGTACTCCTCCATGGTAGCGGTCTCGGCCAATGAGAGCGGGTATACCCAGTTCCGGGGGGGGCAGCCCCTGGCAGCAGGTCGATAGCGCAATCCCAGGGTCGATGAGGAGGGAGGCATTCGGCCTGGTGTTGTGAGAAGATGTCCGCCAAGTCCGCATACATGTTGTCAGGGAGGGGGACCACAGGAACGTCCGCTGCCACGGCCCTGCCTTGGAAAAGCTCACCGGCCAACTGGCTTTCCACCTGCAGAAGACGGTCCTCCGCGGAGATTAGGGCCAACGCTGGAGAGCAGGGTTTTCTGCTGTACTCATTTAATTTGGTCGGTGATTCTGTCACGATGCAAGTGCAAGTGCAGAGAAACCCACGGGCAACGTAGTAGCAAAAAACGCACACAGCGTGTTTTAAGCTTACCCACAGGTAAGTAGTAAGATAAACTGGTAAATCCAGACACGATCGTAGCAACGTGTAGAAGAGAGGAAACAATCACAGAAAACTCCTCATTACACACTCTCCGGCTATATAGGCTGAGAGAGCGTGGTGATGAGAAGATGCGGGACAGGTATGCATGATTAGGGTGCGCTGATTAATAAATGACACATCAGCCAGTGTGTTGGTACACCGGCGAGCTAGTGCGGAGGGGCGGGGGCGCTCCTGTTGTTACATCTTGTGACATATCTCCACAGTTGGAGCCACTGGTGCTTCAGCAAAAGAATGGTATACTGTACTGCTCCAAGCCTCAGACGAAGTGGTAGGAACGTTTAAACATTTCTTTCTGCTGTCTGAATGTTGCCCAATAAATCTAATGGGCAGATATCTGTTGTGTGCGTTGGACATTATCTTGGTTGCTGGCTCAGAAGAGCCACCAGTTCTGACGTCACAAACGGTAAAATATGACAATGCAATATTGGTTTGTGCCAGGGGCCCTACCTGACCATTGCATGGCACTGAATCAGTAGAATTTATGCACAAACGGCATACATTGTACAGCTCATGTGTCTATGGGGCTCATGTGTCTATGGGGCAGGATAGAGAATATGAAAAGAAATGGCCATCGTCCATGACTTGAAGCGGGCTGTCCATGCTCGGCAACCATCAAACCTAACTGAACTGGAGATGTTTTGTAAGGTGGAATGGTCCAAAATACCTTCATCCAGAATCCAGACACTCATTAGAGGCTATAGCAAGCGTCTAGAGAGCGTCTAGTTATTTTTGCAAAAGGAGGCTCTACTAAATATTTTTGTGATTCTTCTGTTGGGGTGCTCAAATTTATGCACCCGTCTATTTCGTTTTGATGCATATTGCACATTTTCTGTAAATCCAATAAACTTAATTTTAATACTGAAATATTACTGTGTCCATCAGTTATTTGATAGATCAAAAGGAAATTGCTGATCCAAACACCCAATTATTTTTAAATGAAAATCATGGAAATTGTCAGGGGTGCCCAAACTTTTTCATACGACTGTAGGACAAACCGCAATCAATTTGTGCCTAATATTGACAATACAATACTGTACAACACACTTATCTCTTTGGATTACATGATGAACACTGTAACATGGATTTATGATAACCACAGAGGTAACATTTGATACTGAATCCAATTGGTTAGAAGGTAAATTGTTAACTGCAGTTATATTTGTATATTTGTCCTAAAGGTTGTAGGAAGAATTTAGGAAATAAAAGAATTCTAGACGCATTACTCGAAATAGCTCTTAAAGACTCTCATAAAAGCACTGTAGAACAGTCACGGTACAGAGAATAGCAACAACTACAACTCAGCTGATGAGCAGCCAAGACCCCCTCCTTGCAATATGTAGGAGAAAATTCATTGTATATGTTAGTGAAAAGTTTGCCTATTGCTTGGAATCAGAACCCATTTGTGATCCCACACCAATACACAGTGTTTATAGCACCCCATCCAATCTGGCACACTAACCCTGAAGGAGAAATTGTATTTCTTAAAGAGATAGCAGAGACAGGAGAAACTGTTTGTCATTACTGGTTAACTTACAGAGTTTCAAGATGAGAGGAAACTCATAACAATACTCAACGGTTAGGGTGCGGACTCCGAGGAGGAGAAGCCATAAGTTAAGATGCCTTGCCATCTTAATAGTTCTCCCAATACTCTGGTACTTTGAAGAAGAACTTCCTCCAACTTCTGAAATAGACAACAAAAATGTTTCCTTATTTAGGAGGGATATGCCCTCATATAACGACACCGCATGGCTGGACAATAAGGGAGGAAGTCAAAAATCAGACAGCAACTGATCCATCATGCATTGTATGTACCCCCTTTCCGTCCTCTGCTTACAATCACTACCTGTAAATGAAACTACATGTTTCAGCAATGTGTTAATGTTGTGGTTTTGCTTTGATTTATAGACCACTACTGCTAGATTGTCTTGTGTAAAATCCTTTCAACCACTTGCCCCAGTATAGACTGTTCGTACTATGCCAAGAGTTATAAGGTGTTTCCTTATGTATCTTCACGTTTATCTAATGTGGATCATCGTGTTTTCCAATATCCTATATGTTTTGCCTCTACCTCTCAAGGAAAAATACCAGTAGAGGGTGCTAGAAAACCCTACCAGGGGACGTGCATTTGAGTAAGAAAAACACATTTACTATTGGCTTTGTGGCAACACTGCCATCTTGCCTTCGGTGTCACCATTTATTTTAGGGCACAAAGGCCACATGCCAGGGCACAAAGGCCATTGAGTGAAATATGAGGATTTGGAGCTTACAAATAAATTGACTTATAAACTTGACTTTCTCTAGAGTTGTAGTCTTGGTTAATGTGCAAGGCATATAAAAATATTTGGTTTCAGCAAATCTGTAAATTACACCAACATTGTGCTTGTGAAACAGTCTGTACATGGAGGACGTGGTTATATACATCGCTAATTCCAAAGCACTCTGGCATATAGTTCCTTGTATAAAGAAATAGCCGAGACATCCACAAGGTGCTGAGACGTGTACGCTTAAGGAGAAATTTCCTACCCTGGTGCTATACCTAGTTTTGGTATTACTGCCGCATTACATAGCATTCAGGTAGTGCGCTATGACCTCATGACTTTTATCAACACCTCTATTGATGGGATGCTCGGCACGACTCAAGAGATGAGGGCCAATCGTACTACTGTTTTGCAAAACAGATTAGCCCTAGATGCCCTTACTGCAGCTCAGTGTGGTGTGTGTGCCATGATAAGTGTTGCACTTACATCCCAGATGATGAACCTCATGGGAACATCGCTCTTGCTATACACCGTATGCCAGCTATAGAACAGAACATGCGTGTTGCATCTGGCCTTGAAGATTGGTTTTCATGGTTATTCTCCTCCTCTTGGAAGAATATGTTATTTTGATTGGGAACCATACTTTTTACTGCTGTCCTGGTTCTCATGTTACTAGCTTGTTGTGTTTTGCCTATTTTACAGCCGATTGAGCAAGTCCGTAGTTGGTAGTTACGATTTGATTCCTACTTCACAGCTTTCCTCTATTGCAGATCATTTCCCTACCTCATTTATGTTTGATGCTTAAATAAAATTGTTGCTTACTTATGTCATATTTAGCACAAAAACAGCTTTTTGCATACGTTGATTATTATCTGAGTATACGATTTGAGTGTTTCCTTAATTTGATTGTTTCATCATCCGATTTTCTGATTGTTAGATGTTCATTTGATTATTCAATTCTTTTGTTCATTGATTACTACTTACATTTGATAATGTTTTATGCCACTATTGGTGCCTATTGGTTTTATGCCACTTTTATACACTCAAAGGAGGGAATTGTGGTGGAAATCCTCAATATACAATAATGTTGTACTTATGAAATGTGCTGTGTTGCATCACTGTACAAGATGATATGCTTTATATTAATGTATTCTATACTTAACATAGAGATAGTGTAAGCGCTCTGATAAAATACCACCTGTCTCAGTCGAAACTGGGACGTGGGGGTCTTGTAAATAGGACCATCTGAGACGTTTTGCGTAGAATATGTGTGTTCTTGTAACGAGTGGTGTGGAGTGAGCGAGAGTAAACGCGAGCCAGAGGACACACACAGCCTGGAATGCCAGAGAAACGCAGTCAGCGTAAGTTTAATGGAACAAACCACACATGGACAGGGCATCAGAGCCAAAACAATGACCAACAGCACATAGCGCTGTTGGTTGACCTTAAATAGTCCCTTAATCAAAACTAAAGGAGGCGCACCTGTAGGGCCAAATCCCTCCCAGGTGCGCAATAGGGAAGGGACGCACGGAGCGCGCATAGGCCTGTGCGCGCTGATCGTGACAGTTCTCTCTGTATGCTTGACTTATTTTTTGCACCAGGTTTGAACAAATTGCATACAATGTATGGTGGAGACAGCCTTGAGAGATGTGTATGCAATTGAACTGGCAGAGAAGCAAAGAGCTTCACATGTCCTGATAAAATCACTGTGCGCCAGTCCAGCTAGGCTAAAAGCGTAATGGGTTTAAAAACAACAAGGGAAAGGTGAACACCACAATACAAATTGTTGTGATACACGGTAATCGCTACCAAGCTATGGGGTTACACAACAGGCAGGCAGACCCTTCGTGTACACAAAGACAATGCTAAGTGCTCGCTCCAGAAGTGATCCAAAGCTTCCTTTTTTAAACACATTCCATTGTTGGTTACAGTAGCTGACTCATTCAGGTGTTGCTGGAGCCTCTGCGTTCAAACATAACCCCTCCCCAAAACACCAGAAAGAGAAGCAAAGTGTTAATGACATGTAAAAATCGCTATCGCATAGTTTCAGTTTTCATTCTGTTTTATTCAGCGGGTTAAGCTGAGCATATCAGCCAATACTTTTTTGTTGGGTAGGCCTATATTTCTTTGGCCGTGTATGCACTGAGCACTGTTTCATTCGATTATCCCTGGAAACCCCTAACGTTGTAGTGATGGAGGCTTGATGGGCCTCCAGATAGAGTTAGGGTTCAGTTCGTAGCGGGCCTGGTAGCAGACACAGGGATGGTGAGTAAATGGTTTTAATGGGTTATTAAAGGTGGCAAAGAGGTTGCTGGGCTGTCAGAGGCAGGAGACAGGCAGATGGGGAGACGGGTTGGGCGGACGGGCGGGCGAAGAGTGGCCGAGGTTCTGCATGGAGGCGGCGAGTGGTGAACATTAGATCACCGAAGCTGACGCTGGAATCCTGAGACTCCTGAGAATCCTAAGAGGAAAATGCTCGTAAGCAATTATCACAAAAAAGATCACAAAAACACACTATAGTTGGAAGTAGAATAGGCTGAGAGTCACAATACCACAGAGTAAACTAAACAATCTGGCAACGAACGGTGGGAGAGCTGGGGGTAGTTCAGCAGAAGGTTGATGAGTAGATGATGATCTGGTGTGGAGATGAGCCAGGTTCCAGAAGAGGTAAGCCATGCCCTCACATACACACATACACCCGCTGGTATTAGGAATGCCTTGGCTAAAGGCTCATAACCACCTGGACTGGCTCAAGGGTGTTATCGTCTCATGGAGTCCGGCCTGCCATGCTCAGTGTCTCCAATCTGCCGGCGCAGTAGTGCCTGCTCCCCATGCCCCTCAGTCAGCAGCCCTGGACCTATCACTGGTGCCTAGGAGTAATCACGATCTTGGAGCGGTGTTTAGCAAGCAGAAGGCCTCATGCCAGCCCTCCCATTGGTCCTATGACTGCGTAATAAACATCTGGCCGGGAGCTTCTCTTCCACGTAGTCGCCTCTACAATTTGTCTCGTCCGGAGCACGAGGCAATGGAGACCTATATCCGGGAGTCCCTGGCCGCAGGATTTATTCGCCCTTCCTCTTCTCTAGCGGGGGCCGGTTTCTTCTTTGTGGAAGAGAAGGATGGATCCCTAAGACCATGCATCGATTACCGTGGAGTAAAGGACATTTCAATCAAGAACTCATACACATTGCCCTTGATTAATTCGGCCTTTGCCCCCTGCACGGGGCCACCGTGTTCACCAAGCTGGACTTACGGAATGCTTACCACCTGGTGCGTATATGCAAGGGGGATGAGTGGAAGACTGCTTTTAATAAGCCTTTGGGACACTTCAAGTATCAGGTCATGCCGTTTGGTCTGACAAACGCCCCAGCAGTATTCCAGGCCTTGGTCAATGACGTTCTACTAGATATGCTTAATAGTTTTGTGTTCGTTTAAATCGATTTTGATTTATTCTCGGTCCCTGTCTGAACACGAGCGTCATGTACGACTTGTCCTGCAACGGTTGTTGGAGAACAAGATCTTTGTTAAGGCGGAGAAATGTACTTTTCATGCCCCTCAGGTCCCTTTTTTGGGATTCATTCTCTCTGCGGGGAAGGTAGAGAGGGATCCGCTAAAGGTGACGGTCATCTCTGAATGGCCCGTGCCAAAGAGTTACAACCTTTCCTGGGGTTTGCAAATTTCTATCGCGATTCGTCTGCCGGCCCCCCTTAAGGCACTCACCTCTACGGCCTTCCCGTTCAGTTGGACTCCGAAAAATTTTGTCGATCTCAAACAAATCCTGATTCACCCAGACCCAGCTCGCCAGTTTGTGGTAGAGGTGGATGCTTCGGATGCTCCCAAATTATTGGGAGCGGTATTGTCCCAACACGCCGCCATTGACGACAAGCTCCATCCCTGTGCCTTCTTCTCACGCAAACTGAACGCGGCAGAGCGGAACTACGACATCGGAAACTGGGAGCTACTGGCCGTAAAATTGGCGTTGGAGGAATGGCGACATTGGCTCGAGGGCTCAGAGCAGCCTTTTATCGTCTGGACTGATCATCGCAAACTCGAATACCTCCGATCAGCAAGACGACTCAATTCCAGAAAGGCCAGATGGGCTTTGTTTTTTGGACGGTTCCGATTCACCCTCACGTACTGCCCGGGATCCCAGAAAACACGAAGCCGGATGCCCTCTCTCGGCAGTTCTCTCCTGACGAGGCCAAGGAGGAACCAGCCCCGATTCTACCTCCCACCTGCATCATTGCCTCATTTGCCTGGGAAATTGAGTCAATTGTTCAGCAGGCTCAGGGTCAACAGCCAGTACCCAGGACGACTCCAACGGGACGCCTGTTTGTCCCAGATGAGGTGCGTTCCCGGGTGCTTCAGTGGGCCCATTCCTCTCGCCTCACCTGTCACCCCAGCCATGAACTCTAGCCTTCCTCCGCCGCAGGTTTTGGTGGCCCTCTATGGGGGCGGACGTGAGGGAATATTCAGTCACTTTCTCAACAAGACACCCAATCAGCCCAGTCCTGGCTTATTACGGCCGTTACCCCTGCCTAGCCGCCCCTGGTCTCATCTCGCCATGGACTTCGTTACAGGACTACCTACCTCACAGGGAATTTCTGTTGTTCTCTCCATCGTTGACCACTTCAGCAAGGCAGCCCACCTAATAGCCCTGGAAAAATGACCTTCCAGTCGAGAGACAGCCGACATCCTTGTCTGGGAGGTGTTCAGGATCCACGGGCTTCCGTCCGATCTCGTTTATGACCAGGATCCGCAATTCACCTCACAGGTGTGGAGGGCGTTCTGTACGGCTATTGGGGAAACCGCCAGTCTTTTCTCGGGCTATCACCCTCAATCTAATGGGCAGACCGAAAGGTTTAACCAGGAGTTGGAAACTGCGCTCCGCTGCATGGCTTAATCCAACCCCGCATCTTGGAATGAGTTTCTGCCATGGGTGGAGTATACCCACAACACCCTTCCCAGCTCTGCCTCGGGACTGTCTCCCTTTGAGGTTTCTCTGGGATACCAACCACCGCTGTTCCCGTCCCAGGAGCCTGAGGCGACTGTCCCGTTGGTTCAGACGCATATGCAGCGGTGTCTCTGGGTCTGGGAACAGGCACGGGCCAATCTACTGCGCTCCTTGGTACGAAACCAGTAAATCTCCACTGTTCCCCGGCACCCACCTATGCCCCTGGACAGAGTGTTTGTTTCCACTTAGAGGGTGGACGGTTCGCTGGCCCGTTCCCCATCGAAGAAATTATTAATCCCAACGCCGTTCGCTTAAAGCTCCCGTCTCACTGGAGAGTTCACCCCACATTCAACTCAAGCCTGTCTCAACTAGCCTGCAGTCCCCCAACCTTGTTGAGGGTCTACTGGTTTACACAGTGCGGCGCATTCTGGACGTTCGCCGTCGGGGTCGGGGTCTCCAATTCCTGAATGATTGGGAGGGCTACGGATTAGAGGAGCGCATCCGGACAAGAAGCCTCAAGCTCCTGGAGGAGTTTGTAGAGGGGGTAGAGGGGGGAGGGGGGAGGGGGGGGGGGTACTGTCAGGAACCATCCGCGATCCACTTAATGGTCCTCCTTTCTCTCTCGCTTTATCGTGCACCCCCGCTCTAGCGCTCCTGCTCTCGTTCTCTCTCTCTGCCATTATAGGTGATGCTCCCTGGTGTGCGTTCTCGCCAGGTGCCATGAGTTGGGGATAATTTACCTGACGTTTTATAAGCCTGCCTCTCTGGGAGACTCACCGCTGTTCGTTCATTTGTCACATGACAGCTGTATAGGCTCAGCCACAGGGATGTACGCTAAGCAGAGGAAACAGAAACCTCACTATAGTGATACAATTTGGACCTGTCATAAATGCGTCATTGCATGACATTACATTGTCAAATGCCTTTATAACAGTGTCATGAATACTTTCCTTGACCTTAACTAAAGTGGTACAATTTGGACTTGTCATATATATGTTTTTACCTTTTATTACACTGTCAAATGCTTTAAAATATCTTACCAAAAGCAATAAAGTCAAGAGATAGTTATTCCTTTATTGTATTTGCAAAACAAATACAAAAAATATATATAAACTTTTAACGTGTACTTTATATAAAGTGTAATAAATTGGCACTACTTTAACTGTAATAGTACTAGTTTTAAATAACTCCCCTGGGGCCTCATGTATAAAAGACTGCGTAGCTTTCATACTGAAAGATGGCGTAAGCACAAAATCTGAAAAGTGCGTACGCACAGAAATATCCACATGTATAAAACCAGGCGTACACCAGGTCCTGCGCACCTTTCCTTTATACATCCCAATCAACGTGAAATTGAGCG
>JAODLI010019764.1:0-22451 GCA_027575585.1 Percopsis omiscomaycus
TGAGTGTGTGTGTGAGTGTGTGAGTGTGTGTGAGTGTGTGTGTGTGTGTGTGTGTGTGTGTGTGTGTCTGTGTGTGAGTGTGTGTGTGTGTGTGTGTGTGTGTGTGTGTGTGTGCGTGTGTGTGTGTGTGTCTGTGTGTGTGTGTGTGTGTGTAAAAGATGTGCATGTACAGTGCAGTATATGTGTGTGTATGTGTGTCCACGTTTGTATCTCCATCACCTTTGTTTAAAGACATAATTAGCCAAATGAATGCTAGCGTTATTAATCATAAGGACTGACGCATAGACTGGCAGGGATATACTTAGGTGCAGCGAGATGGATTACCTCAATGAGCGACTCTCTCAAAAGGCAGGCTGAGAGAGAGAGAGAGAGAGAGAGAGAGAGAGAGAGAGTGCGTGGGAGGACAGACAATGGACAAATGACATCTCAGAAAGGCAGATTTATGTTGGCTGGACACAGAGAGAGTGCACTCACTCGACTGGTCAAGGGTATCAAAAAAAGGAAAAAAAGAAAAAAGAGGAAAAAAAGGAGGGGAATTAAAGGAGTAGGCGAGCAAACGCTGGGAAGAGAGTGCCCGTATTCCCTGGACTGCCAATTTACCAGTAAGCCCTCTCAGCCCCCGACACACCAGAGCTTTTTGAAAGGCTTGCGGACTGCCTGCTGCAACATAAAGGCAGACGGGCTGGGTGTGAGGCTTGCCACATGAAAGTGCATTCAGCACAAACATGCAGTGAGCTCTCGCCTTCGCCTCGCCTTCTGACACAGTGGCCCATATATGAACTCAGCTGAATCCTAACGAGCAGTAGGGTCTGCCTGTTTCGGGTCTGCATGTTTCGGGTCTGCCTGTTTAGGTGCCGCCGTCGTCTAATGAACTACTTTGATAAATCACGCGACCTTTACGCTCGTCCTCGCGCCCAGCGTGTTTGCCTCAGCGCAGTGTCAGATTTTTACCTGAGGTGGGCTTATTTTAAAGGACAGGGAACCCCCCCGACCCCCCCACGCTGGCTTTGCCACCACCTGGCCTACCGCTGACTCCAACCTCAGACCACGGTTGGCACAGTGATCATCGGGTGGGGAGATCAACTAATGGTGTCATTGGTCACCTTTACAGTGCCACTAGAGCCATCGGTCTGTCCGCTCCCAATACGCATTGCTGCTCTCCACGGGCAAGCTCCAGGTGCTGTACATCAAAACGGAGCAAGAATGGGGATTAGGCAGGCGTGCTACTGCCCAGATAGCGGCGTAGCTTCATCAGTGTCTACCTCTGCACAGACCTTAAGCACAGATAATGATTGTAATAGGTATAAATGAGCCCCACCAAGATTAATGCACAGCCAAGCCATCATTAGAAATAAAGGCTCTCCGGCAGCTTTTGTTAAAGACCTAAAAGGCATAGAGGTTTGGGCATTGCCTATGGGAAGGAGAGGGAGTGTGTGAGGGGGGAGGGAGTACAGATAGAATGGAGGGAAGGGGGGGGTCTGCCTGCTGCTTTCAAAGCTTCAGTTTGGCTTTCTGTCAATAAACGCTACTGCCTGCTTTTCAGCCTTTGTCAAATTAGCAAGAGAAATTCCTCTGGCCCAGAGAGTCATTAGCCAGCGCACCCATTAGCTTGTTTGTGCAAATTTGTTTCTGCTCCTCAGGCCAGCTCTACGGCACTTTAGGTAGCCCCCTATCTGGGGCTAATTACCATGTTGGCCACATTTACCATCCGTGACATTTCCTTTCTCCGTTTCCCCTCTCTTTTCTCTCCAGACAAGATAACGCTGCTCTGGCCATCCATGCAGGGATCAGATCACCGCTTCTGACTCCCACTCCCCCACCCTCCCTGCAGTGAGCCTGCCTTCCTCTGGTGCTGATTAGCAGGCCGGTGTGGTCCCTTCTATGCATGGACATGGGGACACTGGGATCAAATCAAACTCAATAGTAATGGCCGCCATGCAATCAGACGGATATGCCGTTGGAGACTTACCATTATTTAGAGCCCAGGAATATTTGAAATTGCTTTGCAGTGAGTGAAACAGGTACAAGCCGCATTGTCAGGTTCTGAAATGATGTCCAGGACAGAAAGACCATATCAGCAGGAGTTCATGATTGATTGTGCCGGTTGACTGTTGCTCCATCCGGAGAGCTATGTTTTTTGAGTCAAAAGGTAAATCGATTGGAATCCTCCCCAGAGCTAAAAATCTGTACACATTGTCTTATTGATGTGCTGCCCTTGACACGGGCACACGCGCTCCTTTGAACACAAATCAGCCATGCGAGCTGAGTCGGGAACTGTCTGAGAAATAAATGCTTTTTCATTCAGTTTGTAGCCATCAGAACCGGACCAAAGCGGAGTAAAGCACTGTGCCACAGGAGCACACGCCAAATTTGGGTAGGATTAACCACCATCATCTGCATCTCTGCATTGGCCTTGATGGCAGTAATCCCAGGTCGCCCAGAGCCTGACCTAGCCACTGCTAAGCTTCAGTGGCGATTAAACAACCATGACATCAGCCAGTAAAGCACACACACACACATCCATGAAGCGAACACAGGAGCGGAGATGATGTCATACTTTGCCAGCCAGCGCCTGGCAGCAAGAGGGCCCAGGCGAGATTTACTACCAAGGTCATGGTGCTGATCATTAAGCAAGAGGAAAACCCTATACCATAAAAAATAAAGGTTTCTCTCGCACTAAGGCTGGGCAGCTGCATCCCAGCGGGTCAGAAAGCCCTTATGTTTTATCTTTACAAGCTTCCAGTGAGTGACAGTGTCCGCCTGATGTACGGCCAGGGTTGTATAAATATATACATTACCCCAGCACTAAAAACATGTAGAGAGAGCTGGGGGCTCAAACCCAGTGAGCTTCTGAAATAACCTGAGGGATAAAGGGGAAATGTGTCTGGTGTAGAATGGGGCCAGAGTTTTTAGAGGCCAGAAGAGACCTTAGGATTACAATATAAAAGAATAGGGTGGTGGATATATTTCTGAGAACTGTCTGGCGCTAAGGTTTAGTCTTGGCAAAGAGCCTTGTTGCTTTCTAAGATCAGCTCCCCTGCTATCAAGGGCCGCTGGTATAAATATGTCTCGGTAATCTTAATAAATTAACTGTAATCGTGATTGTAGCAACTTGAGTGAAACAAAAAAAAGTCTGAAGCAATATATTTCTTTCACTTCAGTGTCCCCCCCATCCTTATCTTATCACACAGATTTAGATTAGTTTGAACCAAAACCCAAACATTTCTATTTTTGCAAATGTTTTTCTCCTCCCCTGCAGCTCGAAACGTATTAACATGGAAGGGAGAGCTAACTCGCTTATCCCTACTCAGTCGAATCTTATCAATCTGGAGCTCTGTACCTTTCAACCGTGTTCCGCCTTCCTTCCTTATGTTTTTTTAATCCAAGTCTGAAGAAAAACCGCTCCCCTTTGCAGGGCTGCTTCGCACAGTGGCATTCCACAGGAAGTGTCCAAACGCCTCCAGGCTATGACTTATAGACTTTCTATAAATCCTCAGAAATAGATAAATAGATTCTAGCAAAACCAGACAGCAATGAATGTGGTGTCCAGTCACCAGAGCAATATCCTGCCTGGCACGTCCCTGGCATGTACTGGAACAGGGCCTTTTTGAAAAGCTCTTTGTTCCAACAAGGTGTCAAACCAGCCTTTGTTCCTATGCGGTGTCTGGCCTTGAACACGGAATACAAAATGGGACATCATTTGTGTGGCAAGCGCTGACAGCCAAAGGCCTCAAATACATCTTAAATGCCCCAATCTGCAGCCAATTAGCTGCTTAAATTCATGTACGCTTTAGTCTGGTAAACATAATATCCTTTATTGTTGCAACTGAAAACCTTCCTTGCAAATAACTTTTAATATATTTTCCACAAACAAGCCGTAACAACCTGACTGTAAAAACGGGAAAGAGACACATACAGTTTTGTGTTAACCGTAGAAAAGCCAAAACACTTGTCAAGCAATTCAATATATATTTCCAAACACCATGAATCCCAAAACATAATGTCCGTGGTCATTAACATAATATCGTTTTTTCATGGTTGTTCTAGTGTTAATAAATCCAAAATTCCACAAGCAGTTTTGTAACCGTGTTCTGTCAAGGTCTTCCCAGTATGCTGCTGACACAGTCTGTGGACTGAGGTGGAAAACGGGGGATTAAGGAACCCTCTAGAGAATATCTAGGATAACAGGGGATCATCAGAAACCGGAGGAAGGGACGAAGAAAGGGCAGACAAATGGGTGAATAACAACAACAACAGAACCAAAAACAGACCATAATGGAAGATGAGAATGAATAAATAAATTAGAAATGGCTGCGATGGAGCCAGAAATCCTAGAAGCAAGGGGAGTCCAGGAGAGCAAGACAGGGCGAGAGACGGGGAGGGGAGCAGTGGAGCGTGGAGCCTGGTTCTTGCTAGGATGGCTGGGCTGGCTGGGTGCCAGCCAGCGAGGGGCTGTCTATGAGGAGGTAAATCATTTTCTGCCTGAGAAATAAACAGGGAAAAATGATTGTTGGGCCTGCGCCACAGTCAGCTTGGAATTGCTTTATTCCCAAAGAGTGCCAAAACGGGAATCCCCAGTCGGCCAAGAATACATTTAAACAGTTGGAGCCAAAACTTTAAAAAACAACAACATCTAATTAATATTCGAGAAATCCTGGTTTGGTTTTAAACGCAGCATAAAGCAGATTTATGCTTTTCTTGTATGTATATAAAAGTGAATACCTTTTCCTTTGATTTTGCCATTAAACATCAAAGGGACATTATTACACAAATTTTATGATTTAATTTTCAGTGCCTTTGGACATCAGTTCAAGCGGAAGAGGCACGTGCCAACAGGATCGCTCAATTCCCAAAGGCGGTAGTGTAGAACACGCTCTGTGTCTATGCCAAGGTTAACCCCTTAACGACGGAGGAGGGGCTATCCGTCGCCGTGTAAAGCTTCCACATGCAGGGATGTGTGACAATTCCCTCCCTCCTGTTCCGCTGGCTTCCTTTTGCTTTTGTGTTTCCTGCAATGCCCATAAAGCATCGTCTCCACAAGCCTTGCACCCAATGGTCCCAATTGCACTGTACCTACCCCCTCCAATCTCCACACTGTTGGCCTGAAAGGCCAAGAATCCCTCCAGTCAAGCTAGGGACTTAAAAGAGGCTTAGGCCAGCCAAAAGGAGGGGATTTGAGGCTAGATGTCAGGGGCTATAATTCCATTTGCAGTTGCTTTTATTGTTTCCTAAATTGCCTCCTCAATAGCATTCACAAACACATCTTGCTAATGTGGCCTCTAGTAGCCTTAACCTATAAGCCCTGGAGAGTTGAGTGGAGTGGAGAACTTTAGCTCTACAGGACCCATTTGTCAGTCAATGAGATAACGGGGCCAATTTAGGGCCCCAAGAGGGAAAGTCTAGAAGTCCTTACAATGGAGTCAAAGTGTCTTCATGTGACAGTCTCTGCAAATTGACCTGTAACGCATAAACATCTTATTAAAAACAGAAATCCAGAGTGCTACAGTGATGGGAACAAAGAGAGAAAAAATGCTATGTTATCAAGTCAAAACTGGTTCGGGAGGGAGATAAACAAAAAGTGTAGGAAGAAAATTCACTTTTCAGCTGATAGGTGACAGAAGATAATGAAGACATGTTCGCCCCTGCCTTCTCCCCGGATGCTCGCATCCCCTAAACCCCCGGCAGTGCTGACAAAGATTAACAGCTACTTTCATCTTCTGAGGAGCCTTTTTCACTGTGCTTCAGGTACACCGCCGCAGTCTCCCCCAAACACACTCAGAACCTCGCATTCTCAACACATACGCTGAACTCCAGTTCACCCGCCGCCCAGCTCACGGCCTTTTCTCGAAAAAGCCCTCAGCATGACCATTTTGGGGGCCGTGCGGGGAAAGAAAATATCAGCGCTCTGAACTCATCAGCGATCGGGTGTCATTCTCCCGCCTCAGCAATCAGTTCAGCAGGATATTTGATACACAAGAGCCAACACTGGGATTTATGTTATTATATAACATACTATACGGAATGTCCTCTTGGATAAATGTGTAACGAAGATCAGCTTTTGAGAGGGGAATCGGACGATTGGAGGAGGAGAGGGTAGAGAGCAAGCATACTTCTGCTCCACTTCTCTCCTTCATTAATCACCGGCTGCCACGGTAAGACACCTAGTGATTATTTATTTGCACTTCTCCACTCGGAGGCTATCACAACAAGCAGGCCCGCAGGCTGCCTGAACATTTGGCAGTGATTAATCAGTGGGCTGTCCGGACAAACGCGAGACAGGGGGAAGGGGATTCTAACATGTGTTTTTTAATCTGCCATGTATATTCAAGTCGATATGCAACTCAAAAATAGTCGGGGGAAATTGTACTGTAGCCCTGACCGCCAGCATGGAGAATATCTCATTCGGTGTCAGCGACGTGATAGCAGATAAATGAGTATCGTAGATGCTTATCATGAGTGATATTAGATCACGGTCAGATTTCTTCTTCTAAAATTGTGTTTAAGCAGTTTACCTTGTATCACACATTAATAATGTCACCCAATAAATCCCACATATACCGAAACTCAATTTGGCCAAGTTGAGCGCATGGGTTAATGGGATTTTAGCACTCTGCAGCTGGCTTTCATGTACTGGGTCATGAAATTATTAAAGACCATAATCCTTCATTCAAGATGATCTGTATGCAGCATGCAGAAACAAAAACAAAGAGGGGATAAACCCTTACTGCTGATTTAATATTCATTTGGCCTTTCAAGAGCAGCTATCGTGCTGCTACAAAGAAATTGCACTTTGTGCACTTTTTTGTAATAATGAATATACAGTTTATTTTCTGGGAGCTCTATTACACTTATTGTACCTATTGTATATGTTTATAATTCCACCATACCTAAATCAAAAGGTCAATTTTCACATTTGCAGACAAAATTATATTCTGTTCTATGCAAAAGACAACAACAAAACAAAAAAACACTTACATACTGTAGGTCTATATGATTTTTTAGAAGGAACTAAGAAGGCATAGGACCAGGCTTAGGACCAGGAAAGCTAGGACATAGGAGCCCGCCATCTTTGTTTCTGGCCGTGCAGGAAGTAAAAGCAGTCTGAGCTCTTGGGAGCTAGGGCCACAGGCACTATTCTGCCGACAATAGGTCATAAAACTTCCCAATGCATATTCTACGCTACCAGCTATCACAATTAACACCTATTCTTATTCCAATGTCATTCTTTCACCGCGTCCCCCACGCACTACAGAGGTGGCGTGGTCGTAATGACAATGATAATAGACCCTATTTGCATGACACCTTTGACGGAGGGACCCTTAAGAGCTTTAGATGGCATCCCTCAACCCAGACTAATGTGACGCCCGTCTATTCAACAAGCCACGGTCGGAGAATGTCTCCCACTGAAGCTGGGAGTACTAATGACCTCATCTTGGAGCCCTCCAGGACTCCCGTGGGCCACTGTCTGCGTCATTATCCCGGTGAACTGGGGGGGGGGGGCTTGCTGTGGGTAGACACACAGGGCCTGTAATGTGCCGGGTAAATGCTGAGGGCATAGCCTCTCCTGCCCACGCACTACCGGGGACACACAACCTGGCCTTTCAGGTCATTACTACAGACACACGAGGAGACAAAGACACCCTTGTGTCAGGTGACGAGCCCACGGGGGGCGCATCTCTGTCCACCACATCCTCTCATTTCCCCACGTGTGAAAGGAATCTGTCAGGGTCTCCCCAAAGGGCTTAGCCTATAGGCCCATGCTGAGCGCACAGACTTGAGTCAGCGCTTCAGCCCTTTTGTTTGTCAGTTTGGGCAAACAGCCCCCTTTTACGCCCCCCACCCCCCCCAGGCTATATGAGTGGGCCAGACAGACTTCCTGACTAAGGTTTTTGGGGGATGAGGCGGGCGGGGAGGGGGGCAGAGAGCAATTCCTCCCAGCAGTGATCTATCACTAGGGCTGTTTACCATGAGGGGTGACAGGCTCAACTACCACCGTGGTGCCTGTCACAACCGTGCCCCTCACCCGCCACGTTAAAGGGAGGCACAAAGCTGCCACGGAAAAAAAGAAAAAAAAGAAAAAAGTTTTCTCCCGCAAAGGCTGCGAAACGCTGGGTGTACTTACCTCAGGGAGGGGAAACACAGACTCTGAATCCATCATGACCCACAGAGTACCCAACATGTACTCCCATCAACCCTTAGATGCATAAGCTGGCTCCAGGTTTATGTATTTCAGAGTGAGGTTCACTGCATCCCAGGTTTGAGCATTACACGATGATTAAAGATGTCAGATGAAAATGGCAATATAGTATATTACAATGCTTTGTATACGTTTGTTGGCTCACAATCATTAACCCTTAAGATGTAAAGAAGGAGCTTTTATTACTGAATACAGTATGGTGGACTGAAGCAAGAAGCTGCAGATGTGTGCGGTGGAACTTTGAATAGGCCGAGGTCGGTGGCCATGGTGTGGCCCATGAAGCACTGTTTACAGCACAACCCTTTCAACAAGACTCCAGATTCCTCAGCCAGGCACTGCCTCCGTCAACACCTCCCTGACTGATGGCACTTGAAAGACCCCCAGATAGCCGGTTTGCACCTGGGCTTAGCTACAGGCTCTATCCCCTCGACGGACCGCGGCTTCAGCTCTACAGCCATTACCCCCATCGGCCTGATTAGGGGTAGAAAACAACCAGCTGGTTGCGGAATCCCCGAGTAAATAAATACAGAGAGACCAATACCACAGCGAAGCTCTGCCATCAGCCGCAAACCGCCCACCCAACACTTCTGTTAATTCCTCCCCACCGCCCGGAGCATGTGTTGCTATAGCAGGGAGGAAAAAAAATACTATTCCTGTTTGTCAGACTGCAGTGGAGATGGGGGTTGGCATTAACATTTGGCAGCTCTAAGAACATATAGCTTAGCCTGCAGTTCAGCGTGCTCTTTCCCCATCCGCTATATACAGTACATATATATATATTCTGCTAAGACACTCCATATGGTGAAGGCATCCATCTCCCGGTGGCTCAACAACATAACCATTACCCTCTCACCTCCGGGGAGCAGACAATCCAACTCCGACACAAAACTCCACCAGCGAGAGAGAACGAGGGAGAGGCCGGAGAAAGAAAATAAAGAGGGAGTAAAGGGAGAGTGGAGAGAGAGAGAGAGAGAGAGAGACACACACACACACACACACACACATATCGAAGCCAGTGGAATATTGAGTCCTGCGGCCATGCAGCTTTGAGTAAAGTAACTTACTTGACTCCCATGGCCGCGGTGACAATATTTCCCTCCGCGCGTTCGGCTCTCCTGCTCCGGATGCTGACGGAGTGGAGCATCAGCCCGAGCATGCCCTGGCCTGGTGTGTGTTACGTCACGTGTGTGTGTGTGTGTGTGTGTCCTGCTCTGTGTCTCAATCCCCTCTGTCAGGCAGGACAGTCGGTGCCGCTCCACTCAGCATATCTGACCATTCAGCCTTAATCTGTCCTGCTGATTTGTCACTGACAAGAGACCACTGCTGTCACTCACAGCACCAGCCTGCTTTCTTTGACTAAAACCTCACTCGGTGGACGCCGCCCCCTTGCTCACTTAACTTAAACTAGGGTGAATAAGGGGCCGTCATTGGTGCTCCCGTGGCAACACGCTCCACCCCCTCCTCTGCAAACAAACAGGAAGACCTCAATGGCCGAGTTCCTCATAGAAACTTCATAAACAATCACCTGTTAGCATAGCACAATGGATTTCACTAATTCATCCGCCATGTGTTTTTTTGGGTAATAAAAAGGGACAGGAATAGCCAACAGTGGTAGTATTAAGAGCAGATTACTGCTTTCCCCCTCGAATCCCATTTGTCTTGTCATTGTGCACACGCTTGTCACACGCTTGTCTAAATGATAGTCTAGTGAAGTGCAGCCTAATTTCCTGACTAAATCACCTACTGTGAATGAAAAAAAGGCAACATTTCATAGCTTCTGCAAGCTAATGGCTTGTTTCTATGGTTACTCTGAGCAGCCTAGGTGATGCGGAGTGGAGTGAGTGTTTCTGACACAAAAGCAGGGACTTGTGTACGTGTGTGTGTGTGTGTGTACAGAGGAAACAGGGCTGAATGGCCTCAGCCACAATTACAGGAGAACACCTTGGCCTCAAATCACAGTCATTACGGCAGGAACACTCACCTGGGCAGCAGCTGTAGGGCTGTGCCGGCCGCCCGTAAACCGCTTCCTATTGACTCTCCTCCAGGCCTGCATTCCTGCAAACAGCTGTCAGGCCTCCCCGCTCCCCCACCAACCGCCCTCCAGCACGTGTGCCACCTATGTCGTTTGTATTGTCAACTAGCACTCTTTTATCTTCCCGTATATTTTCTTCTCTCTCTCTCTCTCTCTCTCTCTCTCTCTCTCTCTCTCTCGGTTTTCCTGTCATGTATTCTTGTTTTGCTCAAGGTCAGGCTACCTGCGGCTTCGCACCCGCTTCATTCATTCATTGCACACCTGTGCCTTTTGCATTCAATGCAAAGCTGGCCTCTGCGGCGTGATTGGCGTGTGGCGGATGAAAGGCGGGCGTGAATGACCCCGCTCTAAACCGAGCCACGGCCGTTCTCTCACCGCTACGCCGGAGACCAGCAAGCTGAGCATTCAGGAGGACTTCTGTGGACTGCTGTGAGTCCAGCCCCACAGGGCGGGCCTGGTGCAGACACAGCGTCCCAGTCAGCAGGTGTTAATGGAACACAGAAATGGATGGAGGGGGAACGGTGAGGCGGCATTTAGCCACACAGTCTGTCTCCTGCTGTGAGCGCTGCCTGGTCTCATTACCCAACGCTGTGTCAATACACTGATCATATGCTCTGTCACAAAGCAATCAGTGTTCAACGTGCAAGTCAGCTGTGCGCACACTCCTCAATTCATTACCCCCCCTCCCCCCAACCACCACCAATTACACAGACACACACACACACACACCCATGCAATCTGCTCAGAGGCTGACCCCTAACCCTCGCTGTCTGGATGCTACTATATAGTCTGTCTAATAGACAACTGGTCATTATTGACCATGCATGATTTCTGTTTCAGCACACTATGCATGATGGGTAAAACCAAGGACAAAAGAGAGCAGAAACAGGATTTTGTGGAACATAAATTAAAACTATCAATGAAAAGGGGTTAGAATCATTTTCAAGTTGTTGCTATGAGCAAGATTAAGGTATTAACATACTACTTCTATTCTAATCTAGTATTTTCATTTGAGTTCATTTTGTGTCTTGTGCATACAAGTATTGCTGTATAAATATTGTACATTTACATCTAGCGGCTGATAAAATTGTACCTCTGAGATAGCAGAGTTTCTAGAGATAGAAAGTAAATGTTATCGTGCGTTATTTTAGTATCACCGCCTAGACAGGCAAAGGCAAAGCAGAGATGATTATTCCTGTGGGAGGTTCCATTGAAATGCTCAAAATTCAATATTTCATTCTGGGAAAGGTTCTGGGTCCATGGCCAGAAACACAACAATATGGGGAATGGCCTTCTAATTAACATCTAGCAAGAACCACAATACTCTTTTATGGACGTGATGGAGTGTGACAATTCTTTCCAGTAGCTTTCTTGGTTATCAAATACACATTTATAATAAAATGAAGCGTAAATGAAGCGTAAATGAAATGCATCTTTAACCAGTTGAATGCTTGAGTTGTTTTTCAAATGATCTTTTCCCCCACAATGTTTCACTTTTGTTCATTACTCTTTCTTCCCTCTCGGCATCTAGCAGCAAGACTCAAGCTAATTGCATTCTAATTAAAATTTCAGATCTGAGAGGGAACGGTGTAGTGAATGTCAGACAAGTGTCTAAGGAGTCTCCTCTATTCCTTGGCTATTCCAGTCCCACATCCTGGGCTCTCTGGATTTGCACATGTATCCCACTAATTGTGTTCAGAGAACCAAAGTGGAATACTAATCAAAAATGAGTTTTCAATCAGCCCTAAAACGCAAAATACACTAAATGTAATCTCCACTGTCTGTCCTGGTTAATTAAACCTCCAGCGGAATTGTGATAAAAGACTGAAATTGGTTGATGGCTTTGTTTGACAGAGTTCCATTAACCTATCACTTTTCATTTCTCAAACTATCTCAAATTCACTTTCTCAAATCTACTGTCTAGTGACACCTTAAAAGATGAGACAAAAAAGACAAGGACAATGATGATGATGATAATGATAACATTCCTCATGGAGACAACAGCTGCAGAAGATCAGGAAGTGGGTGGACTTCCAATCAAGCGCAGTGCATCTGCAACACCCTGTTATGTGGAACGCTATGCTGGTTAAGTCCGGCCCCTCCGTCATCATTGCGCTTCTCCGGGCCAAGGAAAACACAGGATTCTTGGCAGGGAATTATCTTTGGGATGAAATAAAAGGTGGAACCCTTCACAACATCCACCTCCTCCCTTTCGTGTCTGATCAGCACACGAATAGGAGGGAAAAAACAAGTCCACCTACCTTTCATTCACTGTGCTTAAACATCCCCAGCAGAGCAGGCATGGATATCTGCCCTACTCTTTCAAAGCCCAGTTCCAAAGAAAACAGGAGGGCTAATAAATCATTGTGTCTGAAATTAACCCTGTTTGGTGTTGGGTCGCATTGCACTGCGGTTCAGGCCTGACCTGACGCTCTTCTCGCAGGAAGCGAGACGTACAGGAAGTGTCATATTGAACAAAGTTTTTGGAATGCTCTCTTTGCCAAGGGAGAGGCCCAACTGATATAGTCTGACCCCATTTAAGTTGGCAAGGCACGCACCGTTTGGAGGTATTTTGAGAAAGCTGTGCTCCATATTGCTCCCCTATAGACTTCCTGTCACACTCCCTAAGTTCCCTGGTCGCCTTCCTGTGCTTCCAACGGGTGCAAAGCTTCAATGGCCCAATGGCTTCAATGCATCATCCTTAGCCAGCTTCCCTTTGGCTAACATTCATTATGGCATAGCACTCCTCAGGGAGCAGAGGCTGTAGGCAGGGTATGTATGCGCTTACCAATCTGCTAGGGAATCTATCAATGACATTCTAGTACATTACACTAGGCATGCGCCTGCCTACAGAGGGCAAGGCATTCTTCTCCAGGGCATTAGGAATGCCAGAGCCAAGGAGAGCCAAAAAAGCCCACCTAGGACTAAGGAAGAAAAAAACAGCTCTTCACACAACTCTGACAGCGGTAAAGGCCCCAAATCATTCCAAATTCCAGCTTAATTGGACTTTCCTTTTGGACTTTTCTCTCTATGAGATAAACATTCCTTTTCCGTGTTGCACTTTTTTACATGCCCTAACTTAACTGGCTATCTGACAAGAAGTGGAAGGATAGGTCAAAGGTGATTGGATACAAACCAGAAGTGATGTCACACCAAGTCTTGTTTTTCAACATGATTTTTTCAGGGAGGAATTTTGGCTAAACGACATGTTTGACAGATTTACAATTATGCCAGCCATTTCCGGAAACTTTCAGCCCAACTGAACACACAACTGGCAAGCCTTGAATATTACGACAGGGGACCTTTATAACACAGGCTAAACAATGCTTGCTTTTAATCTACACCTATTCGTGAGACTCTACCTCTTTACATCAGATTATGCAACCCCATTATCCGTTCAAAGTCACTGGTGCCTTTAGCTAAAGGTTCATTTAGTCCCATGATGATGCATATCTCAAGGCATGCTATAATTCAACCATGGCAACAACCCCAATGCAGCAAATGCCCCTCATGCTAGCTAAGACCATGAACCATGTAGTCATGAGGTAGGTAGTCGTGTGGGGACAAGTCTGCACAGATCCGGCCCAACCCCCACTTCACTTGTACGCATAGACACACACAGACCAACACAAACCCACAGTCAGACGTGTACACAACTCTCCGACAGACTTTGACAGACCAGTGTCGTTTAAATCACTGGGGGTTCTCACCGGGGTCTGGACCCCCACCATGGTGATTTTTGAGGACTCACAGGGCAACCTCAAGATTTTTTGCAGGAACATTTTTATTCTTATTCTTATTTACTGACCTTATGAAGAAGGAGGTTGCGGAGGATGAACTCTGTGCACTCGAGGAGGGAATGGAGGAGGTGACCGTAGCGGGGCCGGGGACTTGAGCTCGGACCACACACGGCCCCAGCTGGCTGGAGCTCCTCTGTCGGCAGGGCGGCAGGCTGCTGCTGGGTGTATGGACAGTGGAGCTGGAGCTGGAGCTGGAGCTGGAGCTGGAGGAGGTGCAGGTGGCCTCCAAAGCTGCGACATCACTGTCAGCGTCCCCCATCAGCCCCTGGGCCTGTGTACATAGAGATACAGAGATTAGATACCACAACCGCCACTTACACGCTTATTGATCCGGCCCGCCTTCCCTTCCAGTCCATTTACTTCCTCCGTACAGATGGACAGGCAGCTGCTGGGGCCTGGCCCGGTTAAAAAAAGGCCCTCAGCAGTGTCCCAGAGCAACCAGCAAGGATGGTGTACTGCTCAGTGATTTGGGCTCTCTGGAGGACCCTCAGCATGAACTGTAATTACGTGATGAGACACATCTAATTAGTCATTAAAGCACTCGCTGCAAGGAAATATATACACACCAGCAGGTAACTTGCCATTGTACTTATCAAGGCTGAGCTACATTGCCACCAGCGTGATTCATACAAGGCATGTAACAGTGAGCTGTGTGGGGAATACAGGATGACTACGAACGGCTTCTCTGAGCGAATGTTTGTCGAGTTAGCCCGGTTTTGGCAGCAGACTGGACCAGAACAAATTAATTCCCTATATCTAATAAGTACTAGTGGCTATGAGGCAGGTCCGAAGACTTTCTGTTTGAATGAAGCTGTTGGTTGATGGCGGTGTGAAATTGGAGCACAGTGGGAGTTGTGCAGACTGTGGGGGTGAATGTGTCTGATCTCTCCATATACTGTGGTCCAGCAGAGGGAGTGCAGAGAGGGCTATTTAGACAGGCTACCATCCAGGTTAGCAGGCTTATGCCAGGATAAAATTATGCCTCAATGTACCATGACAATTATGATGGGAACTGGTTTGGTAAGTTAATTGAAATGTAATAAAACTAAAGACTAATGGTTTCCACGACATTGTATAACAGTGACATATGAACGCTGTACAATCGGTAACAAACAGTTGAGCACAACAGATGGTTGCACCAGGGCTATGTTTGCATGCATTGCCATTCGACGGGATATATGCTATCAACACGATAGCATATTTACTACCTTGGTGCTTGCCCCAGATTCATGTTTTGAAACTAAAATAACATCGTTTACGTAGTGTGTGAGCCCTGCTGTATATGGCATTTGTCAACAGAGACTGACACCTGAGCTATTTATACAACGGTCTGCCATGTGAGGACTATACATCAAGCTGAAAAGGGCATACCGTAAATTCTGACATCCACATTGGAGAGCCTTTGGCTAAAGTTCAGCACACAGCTAAGCGCTGAGAGCTTCCCATGCAGTGCAATGTATTGCCATTGCCAAGACTGCTTGGTTGGCTTGTCAAGACAGCCCGTATTGACTAACTCTTGGAAACTGGGTGCCAACTGAAATGACCCAAAGAAAAATCCCTGTCATGCTACCACCCGAGCAGAAAAGCCTCCTGACAACCATGTGGGTGTCTATGACAGGTTAGGAGCTCAGCACATACCGGGGAGGTGTACCCATTTCACTTTGGCACCTCACACGCAACCACAGGAAGTCTATTCAGACAGCCCATCAAAAGGCTGTTCCTGAGTCAAAGTGGTGTCAGGTTTAAAAATCAAGCACTTGTACGTTTCAGGAGCGTGCGGGGGACAGCTGCTGATTGGAGGTGAGGTGGGGCGTGGGTGAGCGCTCAGAACATAAAAAAAGAGCACACCCGAACACACACACACACACACACACACCAGTGTACTTGCACGCACGCACCCTCAGCTTCCCTAAGCACCATCAAGATGCCTGTTAAAAAGTATTCGCTCTGGAAATAAAATGCAGGATTTAAGCCCCCCGCAGGACAGTCCGGGCTGCTCTCGGCAGCCTTGGACCTGGGCTGGCCCCGGTTAAGGCTGAATAGCACGATGTATCCCCTGGTCAGGTAATTAGACCGTGTCGGTAGAGCCGCTTGTCCAAAATCCTGTAATGAGCTGGCCTTCCACCCGCCTTGATCTCCACGGCTCTCTGTGCCATTAAAAAAAAAGAAGAGAAGAAAAAGAGGTGGAACAATGCTTGAAGAAGGGAAGAGTTCAAATGAGAGACTGGGGTGACAAGGAGAGAGAGAGAGAGAGAGCGAGAGAGAGCGAGCGAGGGACTGCCGCAGAGTCTCAAGTCGATAGCTACGCCAGTCTCCTATCAGCCGGCCATCTCCTGTTCAGTGTATCAGGGTTCCCTTGTGACCCTTGATCCCTGTGGTCAACACGCTATTACTGCTGAGGTGAAATAGGCCCCTGTTAATCTTGCTGTCATGCTCGGCTGGCTTCAGTAACCAACAGAAACCCAGTGAGGGGAGTATCGACTTCTCACAATGATGATAACCACTGGGCCTGGCCGTATGAGAAAAGGATAAAAAAAAAAAGAATAAAAGGTCGATACAATTTTAGATGACTTTGACATTTGGCTCTCTGCTCTGCTAATGTATGTATCAACATTTTGTCTTGATTCAAATGATATTGAACAGAATCCGTCTAGCATTAAACACTTCAAATGGTTTCACAATTCAGCAAGGATGCCAGAATGTCCTAGTCTCGCCTTTCCTGCATCCTTGCATTTTGCAATGGCACTCTGCCATGCAGACACAGCTGTACCAGCGCTGGCAGCAGCCAAAACGGTCTGCTGGGCTTCCAAGCTGGTAGCAGGCGAGCTGGTCCTGGGCGGCGGGCCACCAGCGGGCCGGCAGCGAATACTGAAACCCTCCAGGGTCAAGAGCACTTAGAAGATTAGCTCGACATGTGGTTGCGGATTTTGTGGAGCAGATTTGGGTCAATCAATTAGCCATTGTTGAGGGTGCATGGTTATAGACAATAACTCATCATCTGTACAGTGTATGGTGGTCTAGATTGCTTAATTGGTTGGAATAACTAATTGGTTGGAATAGCAGCTAGTAACAATAGGTATAGCTTGGTAATAACTTGATTTGGCTACTTTGAGACTCAGAATAGTCTTTGATTAGGTCAAGAACAAACGTGAAGCATGGAATTTGGGGTAAAGTCAGGGAGAAAATATGCCATCTGCACCACTCAGTGCAGTAACAACCATTTAAGCATCACTGTTGCTGCCAATCCCACAGGGAGAGAGGTAGTTTCTATTCAGTGGCGTTGAGACGACCACAAATGTCATTTCACATGCCAACGACAGCCTCTCTCAAATGAGAGACTCAAGGTGCCCTATTATGGGCTGGGAGTCGAGGAGCCCCAGGGCTCCCTGGTTCATAAGCACTGTAGAGCTGCCATCTAACAGAGGCCATCTCCGGTTCTTTGTCTGAACGACGCTTGTAGCTCTTCTCACAAAGAATCCAAGAGGGAATTGTGAATTAAAATCTCTTTGGCACTGCAGAACTCCCCCCTTTTGTCACTGCAAAAGGATCTGGGTTTAATGAAATAAGCAGGCTTCAGAGAATAACACCAAACCCATTTCTGCTGTGTTTTTAACTTCCACATCCTGAAGGGACGTTTCTCCCTCTCACAGCAGAGCCCAGCTTCAGCTACACGGTATTGAGCAAGCATCCCAGCTCCAAGGGCCAATAATTGCTTTTAGACATATAGATGGAGAACACAAGTCAGCATCTCCCTTTTATGCCAGGCCGTTTAATGTGGCCTTAACTACACACATGCTGTTAAAAGCTTTTGGTGGCCTCCCATAACCTTCCTCTATAGGCACTTGTTGACATTATAGAGGAGGAGTGACAATATGTCTTCAATTTTCAAGTAGAAAGGAATGAATAACGCTGGAAAAGATATATGTTTGCACTTTGTAAATGTGAGTAAAGCAGAGCTCTTTAACAACCCAAAGTGGAAAGAACCACTTTGGGTTGTTAAAGAGCAAGGAACACGGAACAGAAATACAGTTGGGGTCACTCTTAGTGTACATTCTCACCTACAGAATGGCGGGTGTGGCTGCACACTGTGTCTGCCTGGTGTAGAATGTCACATAGGCATGTTGGAATCAGGTCTGAGACCAGATGTCCCAGCAGGAGGGGACTCACAAGAAAATAGATCTCTAATCTCAACCAGACATACAGTATAGCATCGAGAACATGGAAATGTCCATGGGTTACAATGAAAAGTAATTGAACATGGAAAAAAAAAAGATTTAGTGTTGTGGTGTCTGGGTAAAACCCAGGTCTGAGCTGGGTTGCCAGACGTGGGGCAGATGATGCATGTTGACCCTTTCACACCAATGGCAGACATGTGCTTAACCCATGGTCGTTTCTTCAGTGTGAAAGGGGTAGACGAGGGCAGCTCAGCAAGATCCCTGGTTGACGGGACACCATCAGAGAGGAATTATAGAGACACTGTGGGGGTGGTCATGCGAAATACCCCTGAGGAGGGGGTCAGAAGATTAGTGTTGCGCTGACCAATGACCTTCAATCACCCAGGCTCCTTGACGACTGGGGAATGAGAGGTCAGCACTCCAGAGGAGTTCTGGGACCCAAACCTCTGGCCGGTCTCGCCTCATGAAAGACATGTGGCATTACTACTGACACGACCTGACACGGCATTTAGGGAAAAAAGCTTCTGCAATGAGTTTACAAGATATAGGTATATATTGTCATCTTCTACATCACAAAATGACATTCCCTTTCTTCTACTCACTAGTTACTCACCAAAATGTCTTATATATCTTTTTATTTTACACCAAGGCTTTTGCGACCTTTGTTGGCTCAGCCCTAAACAGTCAGCTGGGGCGGAATCTTTGGTTTCTGGGGGCGCTGTATAACATAATCAGGGAGTGTACCTTATTGGTTGATTTTATGTTGATGGTGTGTCAAAATGAGATTATTTGCACTACAACAAAGTAAAATGGATTGAACAGTGAGCTAGTCAGGACATACCGGGTTGGGCTGCGGGAGGAAGTTGTTGACCCGGGAGATGCTCCACATGCCCTCTAGGTACTGCTGGGCCTGGATGGTTACTGAGCCCAGCGCTCCAGTGATCTGGCCTCCCCCCACTGTCACCTGGACACTGGTCTTTGGCCCTGAAGACAAAGAGGAGCCCTGCGGCCAGCCCAGCCCCCTGCGGCGCTCCGGCACAGGCAGGCCGGAGTGGGCAAGTGGTGGGCCTTTGGAGGGCGGTTTGGGCTGGGCGCTGGGGGACGTGATGGTAACCCTCGAAGGTGGTCCTAGAAAGGAGGCGGCGGGAAGGGCTGGCATGTCTGTGTTGAAGGACAGGACAGGTGCGTGGAGCGTTTGCAGGGCCTCCTGCCTCAGTTGACGGAGGGGTGTGGAGCACACCTGGCAACAGGTGACTCCCGCTTCATGGCTTCCAGGTGCTTGGAGCTGCTCAAAAAGAAAGGCTGCGTACCCAGGGTCCTGCAAAGTAAACACACAGAGAGCAGGGTGTTTTAATACGCCTGTCTACATCCTCCGCCGCACATAACATGGTGGACTTCTGCTATTACGGAAGGATTTCCTGAATGTGGTTTTTTCGCGAGCGTGTCAGTGCTTGTCACGCGGTGTGGTCCCCGACTTCCCTCTGGGACCCTCATTCCCTGACTTAACCCCCTAACCCCCCCACCCCGCTCCCATTAGGACGACTGTTTATTTAGACGGAGCTTCTACGTCTGCCTGGGACCAGCAAGACCCAACTCCCCAGGCATGGGGTCATTTGACAGCATCTGTGAGGGTTTTGGGACCTAACAATCTAAACAACATGGCCAAATGTCAGGGGATAACCTAAATATTTCGTTTGGGGAGGATTAGCGAAAGACCCCACAGAGTTTGTTTGAGAATTCCTCACGAACAACGACGAAAAGTATTTTATTTATGCGGAAAGCCTTCAGATAGAAGGATAAGGAGGGTTGAGCTGATGAATGTTTTTTAGAGAGTGGGACCAGCAAAGTTTTTCTCCAGTCCATTCGTATCTTAGAAGGCTCCCTGGGGTGTCTGTCACAGCTTGGGAGGAATGACAAAAGGCAAACAACAGATGAGCCGAATGCATGGCCACGAGCCATACTATTTACATACGATAAGAGACCCAGCATGAAACCATATGATAAAAAAACGCCACGTGAAAACAACTTTCTCCTTCAGGAAACTAAAGACACAATGAAGGCACAACAGCCATCGGCCAGCCTCTCACAAATAATTACTATTCAAATCCTTTCATTTGCAGTGCTCTAGGTAAGGCAGGCGTAGAGATTTTGCTGTCTTAGACAAACACGCAAACGCAGAGAAAAACACCCACATACACCACAGTCTCTTAAGAGGCATAAAGGGTTGCTAGTCTTCTGCCCAGTGGAGTCATGGCCTAGCACAGAAGCCCACAGCCCATACATAAATGTTTATGAGGCCTCTGCTCCGTGGAAGCTCAGAGGTGATCATGGAGAAAGAGACGGTGGGGCAAACAACAATCCACTGCCTTAATGCAGTGCCACTTAATACAGCTAGCCCAATAGACTTAGAGAGCCCATTGAGACAGACAGAAGGCTCTCTTCTCTATGAAAGCAGCTAAAGATAGAGACTTTTAGTTGACATTTGCTGTTCACAATAGTGGCTGGCCTATTACTTATGGATATGACCAAATCAGTACCCCCTACATAACACTATGGAGTCTTCCCTAAATCATGGTCTTTATGAACTCTATAATATATAATAATACAGTATATACTATAATATATAGATTTCTATATTTTTTTAAATGTGCAGTGGTCTCTTTTTTTCCATGGCTGTATATTATACTGACCTACACTTGGTGGGCAGACATGGACAGAATGCCAGTGATTCATACATTAAGCATGTAGAAAATCCTTTACATTTACTGTGTGTTCCACTGTACGGGACATAGGTTGGCTAATGCTACAGCATATGAATCGTAAGGCCACATCCCAGCAATCACCCATTTCAATGTAAGAGGCTTATAAATATCGCAGAGCTTCATGGGTTTAGGCACACATTTTTACAAGTCGGCCACACCTGAGCGTTGCCTGCTGAAATGCGCGGGCAGAGCGCGGTTCACCTCGTCTGTGACGAATCGGAGGGGACATCTGTGAAACAGAGACTGAGAAACACCAAAGGAAGCCACTTACACGGCCTGTTCTGGCTTCACCCGTTTAGGTTTCAAGACAGGAAATTGAAGGTGGAGTCGTGAGCGGGAGTCTCCGCCCTCCTATCAACCTCTCACCCTTTACCCTCCGCCCAACCCCACCTCAGGGCAGGACTACATGGGAGAAATCAATTCCACCTTCCTAGCGCCACGCGAGACCCTCTTTTCCGCCATGCTTTGTTGGCTGTTGATTTAGGACAGCTAATAAAAAAGAAAAACACAAAGCTCAGCCCATCTGCTATTCTGTTAGGGTTCTGGAGGTTAAGGTGTGGGATTCTCCTGTAAAGCTGTCCTGTAAATTTTACACTCTGTGGAGCAAAGCAGGGGTCAGGGGTCAGGAGGATGAAGATGCTGACAATGACGTTGATTTAGACTGCTAGCAAATCATTTTGGGGGGGATTGAATGATATTTGAATGATATTTCTAAAAGAAATATATTGAGAAATGTATACTGAAAAAGGCATAAGCTAAGTAACCATGATGACATGATGTTGTCCTTATTCTAGGAGAATGTTGTTTGCTGGCAATAACCGGTAGTTAACCGGTTCAACTGTTGACAAATGCCGTTTGTAAGTCGCTTTGGATAAAGGCGTCTGCTAAATGCTGTAAATGTAAATGACGATGGTGATGATGAGGTGATGATACGTGTAGTATGTAGAAGATAAATCCTGATAACATGCAAAGAAATAGAGGCACAAACTTGCCGCCATTAGACTGTGTTATTCCAGCATCTATCACGGGAAGAAGATGCAAAAATAATAATTAAACACAACACAGCCAACTAAAACCTCCCCCTGTGCTGCCTAATGGCCTGTGAGGGTGTGAGGATGGAGCCCCGGCACCACAGCCATAACTGTTTCTCTTATCATTGCCCTGATGTATTCCTGACAGGTGCGAGTGTCCCTATTTTAGAGCCGTGTGTAATGCCAGGCATCAACACAGTGCAAATGTTCAAAGCATTCCCATTGGCAGAGCCGTGTGGAGCAACACTAGCCACTGCCGTGTTGGAAAGAAAGGAGGCTGCACCACTTTTCAACACTAGAGTTTCGGAACAGAGGGTATGAACAGTAACTGCCAGATACTAGAAGAGAAATTGCAGGGTGTTAGTGAGTGGGTGCATATGTGAGAAAGAAACAGAGCAGAAAAGGACAGGTTGAGTATTTTTGGGGGGGGGGGGGGGGGGGGGGGGGGGGTTGT
>JAODLI010019773.1:0-22450 GCA_027575585.1 Percopsis omiscomaycus
TCACCTGAGTGCTGAATGGATTCTATTCTTCTCTACTCCTTTCCCTATAGCCGTAGAGAAGAATAGAAGCCACTCAGGTGAAGTGTGGGAGAGATGCATCACTAGTCTCGGTAAAGAAGTCGTAAGTAATCCACACACAGCTAATGACTTCCACTAAAAACATTTTATTTTATTAGATGACTCCCTGCAAATCCCACCTAATTGTTCATATTAAATACTGTATATTTGCAATAGAATTCAAGCCCTTGTTCATTATCAGTACACAAACAAAATATTCATTAGGTTTTCCCATAGAATCAATAAAAAATCTCAAGTCAGTTGTTTTAGACAGCATAGCACATTGGATGACAATGTATATAAATTCTGACATTAGCACATTAAATAGCAAATACAAACCTTTAGAAATACAAAAACTCTGCAAGAGAGGGGAAAAGGGGGGCATGGCTGTTAAAAGTGGTACAAGCCACTAATACACGGTTGTGAAACTGTCCTTTGAGATAGAATGTAATGTACACATACAGTATTTTAGTAATGCACATTGTCATATCAGAATACTCTGAAGAGAGAATTTAAAGTTTGTAACAATTCCCATTCTGTTGGCCTATATCATGTAGCAAAGCATCAATATAGATTCATAGAGCTCAATACATAGTCCTAACATTCATTTGTCACAGCTTTCCTTACTGTAGAAAGTTATCAAGATCTTCTTGGATCTCAGCCTCATCCCAGGGTCCCTGAATGTTGTCCTTATGTCTCTGTAGTCTGACTAGCAACAGAGGACAGAGCAGGGTGACATTTCCCAGAGCCAGGGCCAGGAGCACGGCTCCCCCAAACCACTGTGACCCCAGGCCCCCCAGCCCTCCAAAACAGACCACTACGCACACTGCAGTGCAGTGGGCAGGGGCGTTCTCCCGGATCCTCTGCAGCAGGCAGGGCCACAAGGCGAACATCAGCAGGGCACAGCTGAGCATGGCGAACGTATGCAGAGCCCCAGGCAACCTTGAGGCCAGGCACACAGAGGCAAACAGAGCAGCGTTTAGGGACAGGCTACCTGGGGGTGAGGGCTGGGCATACGGGAATGACACGAGATGGGCCAGTAGCATCCCGGCCGACATAGCGTACACCGTGTCCGTGCTCACAGACTCTGTTAGTGTCTTTAAAACGGGGGAGAACCCAAAGGTAAAGGAAAGGAAGATGGCAGCACTCTGTAGGTCCGCCCACCATGTACAGGATTCGCAGCTGGATCCTCGCTGTGGCCTCAAGGCTTGGTACAGTCTATAGCCCAACAGGCCACAGACCAGGCTGGTCCACAGTGCCACCTCAGGAGACAGCAGACCCTGGGACAAGATAGAGAAATCACCATGAACACGTGTGACAGTGACTGATAATTGGCCACAGAGCATCAGTGATTTCATACTGTACCTGCTCCATGTAGAGCCATAGGGTGATAAAAATGGCCACACAGGACAGTTGCTGCCCTACCACGCATGCTTCCTTCACCACAGCCCAGTAACGGTAGTGGCGGATTCCCTCATTATGCCTTAGCTCCTCCAGGAAGCGTTGATCCACATAGTTATCAGGGAATGGTTGACGCTCCCATAGAACCTTCCGCCAGGGTACAGCTGGGCCTGGGACACTATCTGGCCCCATTACCTTGAACAGAGAACCAGAAGCTTTACATATAATCACTATATTTGTCTATATTTACCAAACAAAAAGCAAATTAAAGAGATTCAACAGAGTTTACATTTAGGTGAGTGGTCATAGCGGACAGACATTTATTCAGGGCATAGAACACGAATGTGCCTTTACTAATTTATTCTAGAACCCAAATTTGGTCAATTAATTTATAAAATAAGGTTAAGTGTTAGCGCATAGACTTGGGAAATTAACACACCAGACCGTGTTACATGAAAACCAAATGAAACGCAATGAAATTCTAATTTTGACAGCTAGGCTGCTGCAAATACCTGAAATTATCTTTCGAAGGTTCGGTTTTGAAGTTTCAAGAAAACGGGTTAGCTTGGAACAATATTGGGGAATATATCTATTACAGTATATCAGTAAAGTTGATCAAATATATATTAAATACCTGTTAAAGGGTTGTGCTCGCTGCTACACTCCATAGAGCAACTGTGATAATTGTATCATCCCGGAAGTGAGGCATATGTAACTTAACCGCCACAGTGCCCCCTGTTGGATCATTGGATTATACACGGCCACAGTTTCAAACTGTTCAATATAAACTGTATTACCTACATAACCTATAATATACATACAGACTTACTATGTTGTTAAAGAGTTGCTAATCCTGTTGCAACCACAGACTATACTATGTTCTTCAAAACTTATTAAAAATAGAACAGGATGCTGGTCAGAAAAGATTTATTTTACACATACACACATTTATGTAACATTGTAATAAATATACCAGAATACTTTACCCACAAATACTTCTTCAGGCTAATAAATCAAAATACAAACTTGATTCTTGGCTCAACTAGAAAGTAGACTAAAATGAACTTGGTTACTTAGTTATGCACAAGTGAACTGTAGAGTAATTGTAAACTGTAGGCTACTTGACAAAACAACTAAACAAATAAACCCCTTAGTGTGAATTGGAATATTTTTGTTTTTATTGACCTAATGCTTATAAGACATTAACCATGTAAAAAAAAAAAAAACCTGAACATTGTGGATAACACTGGTGACACAGAGGGGATAGAGAAATAATTAGTAGAAATTGTATCCATTTGATGCAGGGGGTGACCACTTCTGACTACCTGCTTTGTGGACACACAGGAGATACATAGGTCACTGCCAAAATGTATATTTGCATGTACAATACAATGACACAATGCTTTCCCCTTTTGGTATTTTAACAAAGGCAGTCTGATTATCTGAAGAAATACTGACAGGCATTGTTATAATAATTTTACATCAAAGAGCAATGTCATTGTCTTACCAGAAGATGTCGATGTTGTGGTTCTTTTTAGGAAAAAATGAAATGACCAGATTTCATAAAACTAAAAGAAACCCCAAACTAACACCTGGGCCCCATTCTCTATAAGTGGCTCAAATAATAGATAAATAAAGATACAATGATATCTGATGGTTCTGTTCACATCTGGCTAATTCAATTCTCAGAAAGACATTGCAGGATTGTTATCCCAGACTGCTTTGTGTCTAATAAATGTGCATCCTCATGTTGACCGAAAGGTCGTAAAGAAAGTAAAAATCATACGATTGTCTGATGACCGTGATGACATCACAGTGAAGGAGCGCAGTTTTTATTTCTGCTGCTGAGAGGTAACTTCTTATGTGCAATATAAAGATCTAAACCATCAAAGGGCAATATTGTTCAAACAGTCATTGGCAACGAACATGACTGACAAAAAAATAGCAGGACATTTTTGACGTGGCATCCGTAATATTATTATTTATATATACGTTTACATCTCTTTTAATTTTCTACTTAGAAATTCCCTTCCCCAAAGAGGATGGGGGAGATAACTTTGAGTAAGCATGCTCTTTGGCAAGTACTAGTAGACATGACAACAGCTCCTAGATCACCTTTGTAGTACTGAGAAACGTGAAATCCGGCTTATTCAGTGGTCCGTGTACAGACAACAGGCCCCAAACGTGCACACAAGGTCAGCAGAATAGGAAAGAAGAAAACAACATGATCAAAACTTCCAAAAGCAACGTTCCTTCACCTTGACATGAGAACAAGTCACGGTTGTGCCCATGGCTAAAAGAGTTAGAGGAGCATATGCACCACATATATAAAAAGGCACATGAAGATGACGACGATAAACTCGTCACTAAATATTTTGATATGACAGCCAGGAGTGCTGGCACTAGGGCCAGTGCAGTAAAAAGACACTAAGTCGTTGATTTTTCTAATATGTTTGAGCTCTATAATCAAAGCAGTTAAGCAATCAAAGATTACTGAAGGCAGCTGTTGCAATGAACAGTTCAAGAATATTGCTCCCATGCAGTAGTGGTGATGACCTTCCAGATGTCAGTAAGATGAAAATAGACTTCTGTCAGTGGAGAGTCAGGCAGACTCAACATTCTCAAGGCAAGGTGGTTGTAAACAGACACCGCTATCAGCAGCCCTGAGGCTGGACTGTTGGTGGGTGGGTGTGTCTGCCATTTAGGCCAGCCACCAATGATCCATGCTAGATGAGAGTAGGACAGTGGGCAGAGATTTGAAGAAGGCACATTTCCCTTTCATTTACTCCATTGTCTCTTTGGTGCCAGGGAACAGCATTAGCAGCAAGGCCCTACCGGCACTTTTAAGCACTAACATGGAAGTAAAATTGTCTGGCTGGTTTTCTATGGCAGAAATGCAAAAGAGAGACATGTGAAGGCCACAGAGATTGGCAGATGGCTGGTAGCTCATTACAAACCATAACAGTAACTGAGTAACACACTTCCTGTCTTCATATATAAGACAAGAAGCACTAACATACAAGGTGTTAATGCCTCCAAGACCTATTTGGAAGACATCATTCTGCAAACACCGTACCGTTTGTTCATCCTGGTCAGCTTATTGCTTCAATAAAAAACATGTAAAGGCCATTGACCGTTAGAAAAATAGCAACACCATGAATTTACTTATTGTATCACTTCTTTGTGAAGAATTACAGCAGCTGTGGATCTCTAAAGTAAGAAACAAGACTGATATCCAAAACCTATTCTCTTATATTAGGGAGGCTAAATGTAAAACACTGTGGGTGACTGGCTCTATGTTAAGAGCAAAGAGGCCTGTTTTTCCCAGTGGACAGTTTGGACTAAATAACTACTGACAACAAATTGTCAATGCAAGTCAATATATTTATGCATGTGGCCTCCTGTGTAGACTCACCGAACACCCATCGTAGTAGAAAGAATCCAAAAAGGAAAAAAAAAACATAAATTAAAATAAAAACACATGTAAGCTAGTGACTTAGTTTCTCTCTCTTCACTCCTCTCTCTATTAGGACTGGGGTTATGTGCGTGATTTCCTTTGGTCATCAAACAGAGAGCGGAGTAGGTAAACCTGAATTCCTGAGACCAACACCATGACAAGGAGATTTGTTATGGACCAGATGTTCACCCGCTCAAAGTTACTCTCCTGGATGTTTCGGTCACGAGCCTCAAAGGCTCGTAGAATTGTCTGGATCTGGAGACTTTTTCCCAGTCGAGCCTTCACACTGTTGATGGTGTCCTGTAGGAAAGGAGACATGAGGGTCACATTCACGTTATCTGAGAAGAGGATAGGGTAATCTTCTAAAGCCGCGGTCACACAGAATGCGCAAGCTGTTGGTCTGTAAAAGTCCACAACCATGGGGCTTTCTTGTGCCTCCCAGCCTGCGCCAGATAAACAGTACTTTCCTAAATATAAATTGTTGAATAGATCAAAATTTCAGTTCACTCTATAAATTATAAAACTCTGTTTCATATCATCTGGTGTAGTTAATGTATGCATTTTCAATGCACACGTAGGAAATACTCCAACAAATGCAAAATGCGGAACACAAGGTAAAAAAGAAAGCAAGGACATAGTATGTAGTCTCTCTTTGAAATGAATTAACTTCGGGCAGAGAGTAACGCATTGATGCAGGGACAAATACTTTTACAACCTACAGGCACAACCTAATGTAAATGGTGAGCAGCACGGACTAGTGTGACTGCACACCAACACGTTTGGCTGCTGTAATGGGTTAAAGTTCATGTCATTTTCTGTTCTTGTGACATTTGATTTCCCTTGTGACATTGTACACAATTTGTTTGGCAGCCTGTTTAGCAGGTCACTGTGCCACCCACTATCACATCCTGGGAGCAGACATGGCATAGCCACATACTCACTGTCAGAGGGGTAATGCCTGGTGGCAGCTACCCCTCATATGAATTACTTGACTTAAATGACACACTGAGGATAATTTATGTACGGTAGAATCTATTAATAACTACAGATGTGTCACACTTCTTTGTGATCATAGCAACGCTGCAATTTTAACTATGTAATGGTTACTTTCCCTGAATATAGAATTTCTCACAACACCAACAGCCAGAACTTGGCACTGTGTTTTCCCAATTCTAAATGCAGCAATTTCAGTTTATAATTGTTTAATAATCTTCAGAGGACACATAGAAAATACAAAGGGAACAGAGAGTGCTCGTAATGGAAAGATTAAACTGTGAAACAAACTGTAACACAGATTTTCACATCAGCTCCTGAGCCATTTTCCATTCTGTTCGTTTTAGGGGAGTCAGAATGTGTTGGCGGGTTTAATTTATCAATTCAATCACTTGAATTAACTTAAAAAGGAACTAAGAGGGAGAACACTCCACGTGGCTGTCTGCTCACCATGATGTCCTCCAGCTTCATGTCCAAAATATCTGTTCCATGGACGTACTCTTTCCAGTCTTCTGGATCCTCTGTATCTGTGCCCATGTTGTCCAGGATGAGCTCGAAGAAGATGATCTTCTCGGAGATAGTACTGAACGAGTTGTCAAAGCAAAACATGTAGTCTCCATCCTCTGTTTCAATGCTGAAATTAAATACAGTAAGGTTTAGCATTTGTCTGCAGCTGCAACTGGCTGCTCAATATGAATGCAACTTACGTGTGGACTCCGTCTGATTTCAGGTAGTCACTGAACAGTACTTCACCAGAAGGAGAGGATATGTGGAAATCTACATCCAGACCGGCACCATCTAACACCTATGAATAGTGAAGTGCACGCAGAAACAAGCACACAGACATAAATCGGGAGCTGACATCTAAAGCATTCCAACAGGTGACATGGTCCTCAATTCAATATTGCAGAAATGTATGCAAGCCTAACCAGACAAACTGGACCGTAACAACAAAGGAAATTAGGGGAGGAGACCTGTTTCTGCCCATGATGGTAGAAATACATTGAGTTATGAGTGAATTGTTATATGACCGTAGTAAGATAATCTGTGTACGTGAAATAAAACACCCCTAGCAAATAATGATGATTATGAATAGAATCAAATGGCTCATCAAGTTTTACATATTAATATTTAGTTGTGGTCTACCTGCTAGTCACTTAAAGACTTTGTTAACACTTAGCGGTACACTTGACATTGGCAAAAGAATGTTAACCAGTGAAATTTCTTACTTGATATTCGATCTCCAATGATGCGTCTTTCTTCATTGTCTGGTAAAAGCACTCCTTTCGACCAGCGGGTAAAGTAAATGTGAAGTCGCTGTCTAGAGACTGGGAAAATCTGGCCAAAACTAAACACCGTTCAGTGAGAGCAAAACATACAGAAAAGATAAATAAAATCAATTTGACCACGTCCATTGTCAATAGTGACTCTCTACCCCAAATTCGGATAAAGTAAAACCAACAATTTTGACTTGTTTGTCACTTGAACGTTGCTATCACGAAACGTTGACCAAAAACTTCTGTACTTCTGTACTGCATTGCTCTCTCGCCTATTAAGCTAATGGGCTGCGAGGACCCCGCCGGTACAAAACGTAAAACCAATATTGCACAACTTTTAGATCGATTATTTTAGCTTTAAGATTACGGTATATCGTGGTTTAGTATGATAAATGTTTGATGAGAGATATACTAATAAGGGGCAATTTGTTGTTTTTTTTTTTTTACAATAATCTCACGCTGGGAAATGTAGTTTATTTTTTACACAGACCAATCTGCGCGTGGAGCTGAGTGGTTTTATCCAATTATTATCTGTAAAGAATTAGTATGTTAAAATTAGCATGCTCGTGTATAATTAATAGATTCCCGTATCATTTTGAAGCTGTCCAAATCATATAAGCCACGTCACTCATAATTTCCATTAAATAAGTGCAGGACACTATAGGATACTGTGTGTAAAGTGTAGGTGGATGAGAAGATAACAATGTGACCCTATGAGAGCCGTATGAAGAGGAGTAGATACTGTACGATCGAATGAAAGCCACTCTGCGGTCAGGTGCAGTAAGGAACATGAGCTCTCGGGAGGGAGTTTTAAACCAGAACAATGTTTTTGTAACACTGGTGTCCAACAGAGGTAATTCCAGACACAAATCGAGGAGTGTCCCTAAGAACCACACTCGTACAGTCTATTTATTAGTCTATTCCTCCTTCCCGTTATTGTTATTATTAATGCAACACTAGGTGTTGCATTAATAATCCTCCATACAAAGTATCTTCATCGTTTCTTCAGTAGTATAGTTGAAAAGTACACAGTGTAACAACGTGGAGGTCCAATATTGCCCAAGTTCCCTGTACAACTGTACAGTCTTTTATGTCGACGTTTGTCATCAGTCCTTTATGCAATAACGTCTTGATATTGCAGGGTTCAGTAATTTGCTTATCAAGTTAGGTGACGCGTCCGATTCCAACACGTCACTTCAGGCGGAGGCGGGGCTTTATTAAGTACGTCAAGTTTTCTTTCTGCTACGTCTTTATTGTGATTGGTGGACAAATTACAGGTTGAACTGTATTGGTCGGTCGAATAGCAGTTGTTGCACTTACCACAAGCTAGCCGTCCGTCAACAGCAGAAACGACCAAGCACGGAAAGGGGTGGCGTGTGCTCCTTTGCACAATGACAATTAGCACACCTCAAATTTAGTTTTTGGGCTACACACGTTTGTCGTTTGTGAATGTGTAGTTTATATTACCCACCAGCTGGTAAAAGCTTGTGTTCGATAGCTCTATATACACAAGACATAAGACAAATCACCCAAAAGCGAGGATGTTGGTCCCCGCGGGAAGATAATGAAGAGGTTGCGCGTTTTGTTGGTGTCCCTCATTGTAGCTCTCCTGTGCTGGTAAGCATAGCATAGCAGCTTAATCTCTATTTACGTTGTTTTATTACATTATTGGCAGACCATTGACAATTATAGAAATAACTGTTGCATGAAATATATAGTTAATTATCATATTGCCTGTCTACCATTTTCTTATCGTTTGCCACATATCAGCGAGTGTTCAGTTTTCAAAATGTCATGCATCATCATCGCTGCTGCTAACATAATGTGGGGAGAGATGCTAAATTGGCTTTAGGAATATCCTGATTTTATTATTTATGTTAATATAAATGTTAAAATGACGTGTTTTGCTGGCTGCTGGAAGGATTATAGCCTTGATATGCGGGCATCGGATACTTGGTTGCCAGATGTAACAACTTAATAGCGTTAGCAAACAAAATAGTGAACAAGGTATTTGATAGTGAACGTTACTTGTCTTATTATGTTTGTAGTGTTATGTAATAAAGGTAGAGTATATTTTCACTGCATTGTTTAAAGTAGCCTAGATGTTTTCCAATACTATGGTGGAGGTAAAATTTCTGCCAAAATGGGAACATAGTCTTACTAACACATCTCTATTTTCCAGTTAGTATGTTCATGGCAACAAAGAAGGTTCTAGGGTTCTTTAAAACTAGTAGGCTACACTGTCAGCCTCTGTAGTATTGTAGTTTCTCATCCAGGTGACAGCTGGTACTAGCTTAACTCGAGCCATACATTTGTTTGTCTCCAAGAGGTACTGACGCAGGCACCCATACTTTGTTACTGGAGAGGGGATAAACGGGCCAGCATGCTCTAAATTGTTGACTCATTAACAGACTTTCATACACTAATTTGATCCGCAAAGGAAAACTGGGATGTAACAACAGCTGCCCTTGTTGCCTATCTCACTGTGCTCTCCTTCAAATAAATACACAATACTTTTATTGTGTAATATAGTAAATTAGGAGCTGGCTCAGTTAGTTGTTGCATAGGAATTGCTGTTAACTGGTCTTTTTCTCTTGCTCTTTGTACTTAATAGCACTGTTCTATCCTGTTTGCTCACAATGTCTCAAGCAGATATTTGTCCCTCTGCATTATTGATGATTACTATATTTATATAATGTCAATAACTTAAACTTACTCTGGTGCAGAATCCGATGTATAACATTTAAATAAATAAAAAGCTAGCTGCCATAAATTGCAATTTAGGCATTTAGATACTTGATCAAATTACAAATCTGGGTTAGTTGGTCATTACTTGTTTACAAATTGCTTCTATACCCCATGTGTTGACTCTGGGTTCTTTTTTTGTTTTAGTTTTTTTTCTCGGAACTTGTTTCTACAATTTGCCTTTCTTTAGCCTTCAAAGTAGACATATTTCCTAATTAAGTAGAAGAGAGGACTTGCTGTGCCTGTATCAGAAGGCACTGTGCTATTTCCATGGCAAAAAACTGCCAGTATATTTGACTAAAGATGAGTATAGCCCATTAATACAAAGCTTTGAAAATTAGATCAGCAAAAAACGTTTTTTTAAAAGTTTTTATCACCACATCCTTATGGTTGAGAGAATGCTTAAATATGCTCCACGGTACACTGGTTTCTTATTATCAAAATTTTTCAGTAACAGAACCCCTGCATCTGTTTGGTTTCAGCTTGAGTTCATGTTAGGGTACCATTTTAGTATCCCAAACACCATCCACACTCTTGCAAAAGCATAACCTCCTCAGGGCACTATTTGTAATGGTTAAACGCATACAAATCGAGGATACTGGAGAATTGTATCGTGTTTGTTAACTAGCAAGCGTCATAAATTACCTGCATTTCAGAGCAAAGGCAGGGTTTAGGCATGTCCAGAGGAGCAATATGACAGGCCTTTTGTGTCTTGTTTATTTGCCTGAACAAGGTTGAGGACGGAAGAGGAAATACAAATGAAAGTGAGAAATTCAAATGTAGACCAACTCAAGTTGATTCAAAACTGTTCCATTTCCATATTTAATCAACCAGCCTTTATTTATTTAGCATATGTCATACACAGAGAAACCTGATGTAATTTCTTTCACTGTTTATCTCTGAGAGGATTACAAGCTTGCTTGCACGTTTCCACTTTCACATAGACCATCTAATGACCATGCAGAAACACGCACAGACTTGATTACTAATGCAAAACCCTTTTAGCATGCTGCTATCAGTTTGTCACTCTTCCTTGCCAACTCCTTTACACGTCCCAGAAGGAATTGAGAATGCAACCACCGCAATGCACAAAGGCCATTGGCAATTTTTGTATAGCAGGGGCCTGCTGGCGTGGGACTGTGGGGCTTGGCTTTGTCACCATAATTCTCCTGGCAATGTGAGAAGTGTGTTTAAGTTACCTTGGTAACTCTGCCTGTGCGCTGAGCTAGCATGTTAAACCTTCATTTTGCTGATCACAGAGCCTAATGCGACTGTGTCCTTAACAGTAAATAGAGGGGGGGAAAAAAGAAAATCTAATGTCAACCTCTCCATGTCCTTTTTTAAAGCCTTGTGCTTTCTGTTATGATTTCTACCTGCTTTCTTATGTTTTTAGTGTTATGAATGTCATGTTTTTTCTCTGTAGGTTACAATAAGACTGTTTAAATAGCTATCAAGATACCTGTATCTGCTTTACACAGCACAGGGGAGCACCCTACAATATTGTTTGTAGGTTATATTTCATTGGTACCTGACGGGCACCTTTGTATACGCCCTTGGTGGGAAAAACTACATCAGTGCGGGAAGTGGGCATGTGTGAATATTTACAATACCTGACGGCACAGCTTTCCACTTTCCAGCCAGCCCTACACTCACCCTGTGATCTTTCTAAAATGTTTCCAACTTCAGACTGTAGAAAACCTCTCTTGACAGTTTGAACCATTTAATTGAGAACGGTGCGTTTGGACTCGTGGAATCATCATCTCATTATGCCTTCTTAGTGTCCTACTAACCATTTCATCAGTGTTTCTATGTAATGTGCTTAGTAGCCACCAGATTATCCAAGGAATTAATATTGTAATAGTGCTACAGTGAGTTTCTACTGTGTCACTGTTAACAGTTAAAGTAGGAATTGGGTTTTATGATTCTGTATTGTTTGTATTCCTGTTTTTTTTTGTGCCATGTGTGCTGATATAGTTACTGCATATGGAGACTGATTCAGGTTATTTACAGTACTCACTTTACCTAGCTCCTGCATTGGAGGTGATCTATATGACCTTTTTTCTCTCTCCCAGACCCTATGTTTACCTCACTTGCAACCATAGCTGTTAAGCATAAGCAATCCTTATTGTGACAGTTTTTTTTTCTTTGTTTGCTGGAAAATATTCTTGAAGATTCTTTTTTTTTTTTCCTCTTTCTTCTTATAGGCAACAAGAGTACACACTGTTAGGTGAAATAGCCTACAGCAGTGTAGTAGGCGTAGGGCCCCTAGTTAAACAGACTCTTTGTCCTGCCCACGTCCTAGAAGTTGCCATTTTGCAGTGAAGGTGTTGCATAAAATCCTTCTTATGCTGCCTGTGTGCAGAGGTGGGCTGGCGGCTCACCCCTTGTACTTGTATAGTTTCCAACTCGTAGACGCTGGTGTCCAGCTCTACTGGACACTGGAAGGTCCTGGTCAAGAAGAGTGGCAAATGGAGAGAAAAGTAAAGGCTGTGTATCCCCTGGGCATTACAGCTTAGTATGGTGAGTGAAAGGGAGGGCAGATATGGAACATCACTTTGCCTGGCTGGCCTTGTGGCCTAAAAAATTTACTTAAGCATTTAGCACAAGCTCAATCCATTCCAGGCATCAAGCTTTTATGGTTCTCTGCTCTGTTATGCCATAGTACACACATTTTTGCAGCTCCTCCTAATCTTTTTGTCAGTAGAGCCTCCAGGTTGGCTTGTCTAAGGGGCATGCTTGAGTTCAGGGAGATCTATGGTATGTCACCATGAACTTGTCCTGTACTCAGTGCTTTTATGGCATGATGCTGTCACATTCTGATGTCACTCCTTACCAGGGTGTGGCAGTCGGTGGGTTGCCATCGAGGTCTCAAAACACATTGTCCATTACATGCTGCTGTATATTTGATGTAGGGACCATTTTTATTTTTTGATGAATATAATGGGTTCTTTCGTGCGTAGTAGTCAGCTACTGTAGGACTTGCACAAAGTACTTAGCATTTAGCTAACCAGACACCTCCTATAACCACTCCTGTATCTGCAATCTGTAGTCCTATATAAGCATCATTCCAAAATATTAAAGTAGTTTTATCTCTGTTACTGGGTATGTGCCTGGCCTACCAATCGCTGGGAAATCTTTCTGTTGTATTTTTGTTATTGTTGGAGTTTGGCTCGGCACTCCAGGCTGGCTGTGTTGTGGTTTAATCCAAGGAGACAGCGCTGGACTGGCATGCTGAAGCTCTCTATTCTTCCTGCCCACTGGCCATGGAAACGGTTGAGCCTCTTGCCCGCCGCACTTCCTGGCCTGCCAGCCAGGCTGAAACCACTCAGACACCAACTGAGGATGGGCAATGTTGGCAGGACAGACCACAGCATAGCCAAAGTGATATGACATGGGCAGGCTAGGAAAGGTGCGAATGCTAAATACTAAACTGCGATTTACTATTTTCCCCCCGACAAATTCAATTAATTATCTATAAATTTTTTGTATGTGCAATTCACAGTGATCCCTGCCAGGCTATTCATAAAAATAAAAAAAACCCAGATGAAAGGATGCGGTTGTCTTTAGTAAGCTCCACAACACCATAGAATTGCAATATAGGTATCCTCACTTCCACTGGCCTACATGGGTCTACTTTCAAGATCATGGTCTGAGTTTACTGTACAGTTGGTGAGGGTTAAAAGCCTGATGCAAATGGACAGCAGTCGGTGGTTGGATGCTGAATAATGTAGTGCACTACCACTATGTGGTTGAGTAGTATTGTAAGGGTGGCGATTGTTACTGTAGATTTTATAGGTAGAAAATGTATTGTCTGTGTTTAAGAGTGAGGAGGTATTCAATGTGTTGATTGATTTTGACCGGTTTGACTATTTGACTTCTAATTTTGTTTGTTTACAGACAGTATCTTTTGTGTAAACATAGTAAATAGTCTATTCAAATAGTGTGTCTGAAATGCATGCATTTCAGAAGTCTATAGACAAAAGTTACTTGTTGGTTGTGAATGGGCTCAGCCAGGGCTTAATTTGTAAATCAGAAGGTGCCGAATTGCGAAGTGCATACGAGAACACTGTGCTGAAAACCTGCATGTACACAAATTACCTCTTGCTAAGTGGTGGATCTTACATGCTTATTAATTTGCATGATATAAATGTAATGGCAAAAAGTATGTATTGTTTATTTATGGAAAACATGAACTACCCACATGCTTAACTGTGGAATTACCGCATTTGCAGTCAGCAGTTATTTCTCAACAGCTCTAACACACGACTAGAAGAGGAGCTTTCTAAAATAAAAGCAGGTACCGGAACGCAACCAGTCCAAAACAGAGAGGTTCTGGAACGCATTCTGGCTAGATCCAGCTCAAATTAATCCCTGGTCTCAGCTCTTGCAGAGAGAGGCTCCATTACTTCTGTTTTCTTTCCTCCCCTCCCCCATTGCCTCCCTCTGGCTGTTTATATCTCTTTCCCCCTCTGAATTTTGTACATTATCTGTTGTCTGTGTGTACGAGCTGTTTTCTCTATCTTCTCTTTCTTGTCGGTCGACAGATTGAGTGTTACGTCTTGATTTTGTCTTGTTTTTCTGTGAGGATCTGGGTGGGTGGGTGTGTGTGTGTGTGGAGGGGGGCTTTGTCTATAGGCGATGCAGGAGGCATGCTGCTTCTGAACATTGTGTACTATAGCTAAACAGGGCACGTTTGAAGGAAGCTTGCATGCAAAGACATGGCTGGGCCACTCCATGTGCTTTCTTGTGCGTAGAAAAGCCATATTGTCTTGTCTCACAGACCTAAACAGTTATGTTTCAATCCTTTTGTTGGGAAAGGGCAATACAATCACACTGGTCCTATATACCGTCATTCAATTATAAAGTAAAAATTTAAATTTAAGTAAATAGCCTCCTGTACTGTTTAAGCCATACACACTGAGTGATGATGTGTAGTAGCCCAATAGCTGTACATTACTGATGATCATAGTGTACATGTTCATTTATTCTGGTATAAAGATGATTGTTTTCTTTGCAACTTGTGACGTTGTATGGTATGTACACTAAAATGCTATAGTCTCACAGCTCTTTAGCAGTTAGTATACCATGTGCCAGGCCAGGGAAGATGTCAATGTTTTATGAGTTTTGGTTCCCCACTATGCCTGCTGACACAAGCATACTGATTAGAAATGTGCACACATGTGGCATCCACGCCCCTTTACAACAGCCGTGTATACACTGGACAACTGGCTTTACCTGTCTGATCTCATTAGCTCACATGGCTGCAGCTTTTTTGTCCCACCTCACTCTGAGGTGGTGGTGTGAGTTCCCTGGTGACTTTGATTCCTGTCTGACTGTGACTGCTTCTACTCTTCCCAGTATTGCAGCTTGCATATACTGTAGGTCCCAAACTCTGTCTACAGTGTGTTTGGGTGTGTCTGAGAGAAGGGATTTAGGAATAATTTCATTATGTTGTGTAACCAGCTACCAGAATATAACAAACCACACAAAAAGTAGCCATGTACATATTAACCCCTCTGTCAGGAATGAATACCATTAATTAATATGATATAGTTGGCATCACCGAGTAAGTAATGGGTTAGTCAATAAATAATTCCTGCATTAGTCAATTGAAGGACTTCCCATGTGGGTGGTGTTTCAACCAACCCCCAAACCTTCCAGCTGGCTTGTTTACTAAGTAAACACAACTATTACTGGCCAAACCAACCTGTATGCATGTAGTTTCAAGTTGTATTTGTCAGATACACAGAAAGCAGCAGCAATGGCTGGTAATGAAATGCTTGGTCATAGCGCACACACGACTCTGCAGACACTAGAATCGACTAAAATTATACATGGTGATTAAAAAAAAAAAAAGAAAAAGTAAAATAGTAGTAAAAAGAATAAAATGGAATGTCAATGTATACTATGTGTTATCAATTTATATATATAATGGAATATAATATATCCAATAAACATGTGAAATGTAGACTTGCCTCAGGTAATTACCTTAGCTTTGACTATTAATCTCTTCACTTACTTAACACTTATAAATATGTATGTGGTAGGCTACCATTATGTCTCAAATTCGAGCTGTTTTCATCGGAACTGAGAGAAGGATATGAAAATGAAACATCTGGCCTACTTGATTTAGTGTATTCTCATTTCATTACTAAATTATCTCCATTTCAATTCTTTGTATGAGCATGGTGCCAGCCTTGCTCAAGGTATACTCCTGCTTTTAGGAAGGGTCTCCCATCGCCAAAAACTTCTCAGGCACAGGTCTTTAAAGGCTCAAGTAAACGTTGCGCATGATGTCAATTTCTATCTGTGTACCTCAAAAATGTTGTCTGCGCGGACCTGTGCGATACGCCGAAGCTCCACCTACGGCAAGGGATGTCCTGTTTAGCTCACAAATAGAGTGGAAATGTCGCAATTAAAAAAAATAAATTAAAAAAACATGTTTTATTTCTAGCAAATCTCTTAATTACACCACCAATATTGTACATTGGTATTTATTAAAGATTGCTGTCTGCACAACCAGGAAATGCCCTCATCTGTGTGTGTGAAGTTGTAACTCTTGGTTAATGTTCAAGAAATATAAACATTTATTTTCAGCAAATCTGTTAATTACACCAACATTGTGCTTTTGAAACAATTTGTGCATGTTGGGGTTATAAAGATCGCTAATCCTAAAGCACTCTGGCATATAGTCTCTTGCATACAGAATTAGCCGGGACACCCACGAGGTGTTGAAACGCTAACAAACTGCGTGGCTTTGCGTAACATGGAGCGCTCAGGCTGTTTTGGCCTTTTTATGGGTGCTTTCACACCTACCTTGTTTGGTCCGAAATAAAATGGGTGTGAAAGGTGCCTCCGCCCACCATCCGGATAAAAATTAGGTTGAAGTGTGGCTCAAACTGAACACTTTTTTTTTTTTTTTTTTTTTGGATAGTTCTGACTTTCTGACCAATTACAGGAAGTTGAAGCAGGCTATTGTCACCCATTAAACGATAGAAGAAGAAACAGAGCTTGGAATAGAAGTAATAATTAGCCGCAGTAGCACATTGGCAGAGTAAATAATTAATTGTAATTTGGTCTGAAGAAATAAAGTCAACAAAATTAAGCTGTTAATTCATTTATATTCATTCAAACGGGAAAGTCTACCTGCCAAATTGACAACACACCGACGTCAGACGCACGCCCGCCTACAAACCAATCAATGTCAAGGATGCAGCCCACGTAGGTGATGACGACAGGACTTGACAGGACTAACCGGATCAAATGTATATTATGTAACAAAAAAACACGAACATTGGTCCAGGTGTGAAAACGCCCTAAGTGTGTGCTTTGTGCAAATTAATGTTTGTCTATTATTATTATTATAATATTAAGTAATATGATAATGTAAGCACCCTCATGGACTACCTCTGTTTCCATTGAGGCCCTAGGGCTCGGGGAGATCTTTTTGACTCTGTCTACTGCTCTTTGCTTTAATAATTGGTCCTGGATATGCGTTTGTGTTGGGGCTGCACGATTATGGCCAAAATGATGATCACAATTATTTTGATCAATATTGAAATCACGATTATTCATAGATTTTTAAGGACAAAATATTTGTATTGCACATTCACATTTAAATAAACGGACCACTGCTTTCACTTCCATGTTGTGCTACATGTACAAATCTTTGCATCAAAATTTGACACCTTAAAGTGCATCATCTCCTAGAATCTAAATATAATTGTACCCAAAATAAAAATAACTAACAAAAAATAAATGGCATAATCGCTTTTATAGATGTCTGAGTTGACGCTGGCCAAGGACGGTGAGGTAATGTGAGCGTGTGTTGTGTTAATTTAATATGCAGCAGAGATTTCTATGAGCGGAGCACGCATTTTATATGTCAAGATTGCAGTCGATAATGTTCATTTAATTGTGGGAAGCCAAAATTGTGATAGAGATCAATATTCGATTAATTGTGAAGCCCTAGTGTGTGTCGCATGTAAATGAATCCGATATTACTGAAAGCTTACCTTTTGCCATGCGGCATGTCTTTGATGGTCCAGGATAGCTCCCGGGTAGAGGTGTGTCTGTGTTGATTCACACTGCTGAGCCAATGGAGGCTTTAATGTAAACTCTATGAAGTTAGCTGTGTGCGTCAGTTGGTGTTGCGAAATATTGATCCTGAAGGACAGGAAACAAACATGTTTGTGCGAATCTCCTAAAATTATAACTCATGATTTGTTTTTTATTTCTGACTGCGACTTAGGGTTTTCTGGCTGTGACACAGCAAAGTTGTAAAAATAGTGTCTTCCTGTTGGTAGTTACAAGGCACCATGCCTGTGTGTATATCTGAGGCATTCCCTTCCTCTCCACAGTTGATACGTTGCCAATACACATGCTAACATCAAGATGTTGGTGTATAGCCTGCAATTTTATAGTACAGTGTTTTAACTGATTGAGCTGCTCTGGTGCATGGCTACAAACGTATCTATAAATTACTGTGTGTGTGCGCGCGCATGTCTAATCTTCATGTAGTCTTGATGTCATACTGCTGAGTGATGGCATGAAAAGCGAAACATGGTTCCGGTTTGCAATGCTTGGCATCTCGGGGGCGGGGCTGTGTGTGTGTGTGTGTGTGTGTGTGTGTGTGTGTCAGTGTGTGACAGTCCTCTGCTCTCTTACTAGACCCCTATAACCAGCTAGCAGTCAATTGACCCTTTGCTCCCACTTAGTCCCACTTAGTTACTGTTGCTACGCCTGTCAAGCTTTCGCACCCGGCATGTCAATATGGCGTTTTCAACTATATCGGGGGGGGGAGATATTCCAAAGGAAATAATAGCAATAGTTCTGCTGTTAGAGTTTGGTAGGTCAAGTAAGTCTGTCATTTTTTTTCTTTCTTTTTTTTCTATGCCTGCAAGCCTGCATGTGCGCCTGCCTGCGTGTCTTCCAGAGAACACTGACTAGTTCAGCCACTGTGTCTGGGAGAGAGGATGCACTGAGTGGGATTACAGAGGATCAGCAGGCTTTAGAACAAACTGCTGCTCTATATTATTCTATGCTTCTACAGTGAGGTGAAATGAGAACACAAATACATAGTCCATTAAGAGCCTCAGCTTTTAGGCTGTCCCTTCTCCACCTCCCCCCTAGCTCAGTGGCAATACGTTTGGATTCCGGTTGGGATGGCGCTCTGCCCTACTTTAATAGGTGGGCCCTGGTATCTCACTCCCCTGCCCACGTGGCTCCTGGATCATCTTTAACGTCGCCCTGCCTCCGTTTTCTTTTTCTGGCTGTTCTAAGGAAGGCAAACAACTTTGGCCTCTAGCTCGGTTTGTGTGTATGTATGTCTGTCTGTTTGTCTTCTAAGCATGTGATTATGAGTTGGTGACTTGACGGCTCGCTTGGAAGCGAAGAACATAAAGCAATTATTTTCTTTCTCGACTTCTTTCATTGTGAATGCAGGGTGACTTTTTGGTCTCTTTCATTTCCTCTTTCACTCTTTCTTTTGTTTCCCATTCCATCAAACATCAGGAGAGTTAATAATAACACGCATCATGCGACTTGAGTATGTTTTATTCTAATTGTACTTGCTGTAACTCTCTGCTAAATGACCACATTTTTGGCACTCGACACACTTCTACGTAATGTGTCGCGTCTCCTCCTTGCTATGGTTCTATATATTGGGTTTTTTCTGTCCTATCATGTCAGAACATGGGTGTCGGTAGCATTGGCTAATGAGCTTACAGTTGAGCCAATAGAGGCAGCCACACTGCTGTGACCACGACCCACACTATAGTTAGCACATGGTTCATTTTAACACACTCAATTAAGGACAGTGAGGTCTTTGACATCCAATGACATGCTGTTTATCAGCAAAGGGCTTTTTGTGCTTCCTTGTATAGTGGTACAGGGATATGTTTGGGGATTTAGGCCAGGAGAGATAAAAGGTAGGAATTGCCACAGATCTTGCAACTGTTCTGTCCTGCTAGAGGTAAGGAAGAACACCTATCCATCCCTATGGCAACAAGGCATTTCAATGCTGTGACCCAGGAGAGTGGTAGAGATGTTCTGCACTAGGGCTGGGTATTGGCAAGGACTTTACGATACGATGCATATCACGATACAAGGGTCACGATACGATTATATCATGATACATTGCGATACATTGCATATTACGATATATTGCGATATTCCACATAGTAAAAAATAAAAACAGCTGAAATACCACACATCGGCTTTATATTTTTAGGGAAGGAGCTGCTGTAATTTTGTCAGCTGCGTCTGTCATGTTGCATCCAAATTGCATTCTATCAGAAATGGGGGGCCATCAGTTATAGGCAACTAGCCATACTGCGACATCTAGTAGTTGTAGTTCACACACTGTTTAAAACGAGAATCTTCAACAAAAAGTTTTTTTTTTTTTTTTTTTTTTAAGAATCGTTTTTTTTAATCTGGGGGGCAGGATAGTCTAGTGGTCTAGGTGTTGGACTCCCAGCCAGAAGGTTGTGGGTTCAAGCCCCAGTGTCGGCTTACCTGTAAGCATCCTTGAGCAGGATGCCCAACCCCTACCTGCTCCATGTAATAGAACAATGTAATTGTAAGTCGCTTTGGATAAAAGCGTCTGCTAAATGCTGTAAATGTAAAATGTAAATGTAAATCTGGAAATCGATTTTAATATATCGCGAAAATAAATACAGCGATATATCGCTGTATCGATATTTTAGCACAGCCCTATTCGGCACAGTGAATAAACGGCAAATGCAAACCAATCCGAGGAAACAAGAATTAGTAGAAGTTGGTGTGATATGTTGGCCTCCTCCTGTATCCAGTCTTATCTCTCAGCCTGGCAGGGCTGTCGGGAGAAACAGAGCTACGTTATTGTTGTTAATAACCGGAAGCCTTGCTCTCGGATGAAGCTACAGACACTCTCACACACCTGTGTGCCCTTACTGCCAGTACCGCTGATGTTTGCAGAAACCTTTTTGTGTCACTGGGCAAACATCCTGCCAGTGGAATGAGATCAGACCAGAGTTGGCATTCAGGATGGCTGCTGCTGATAATATTTGCCTCGCCACAAGCAGATTAATCCTCATCATAGTCATCTCGCCTGCTCTGTCTGGTCTGTGGCTGCGTTGCCAGCCAGGACCTTGGTAGATTACAGTGCTGTTGATACTCTAGCCCCAAACCGAGAAGGAAACATCAGCATTATTTCAGCAGGATGGCATAGTAGAGATTCATTGAATGCCCATCATGACCCCGCCCACCCACCTCCACCAATACTTCTGAGCCTGTTCTCTACTCTTACCTCATTGTAGAAATTGACATGTGAAAACAATTGGTGATCAATAGGTTATCATATCAAAAAAGACGAGGGAGGTAGGAAGACTTCCTGTAAATCGCAAGTGGGACAGGAAGCAGGGGTAGATGTGCCGAGGGAGGAAGAGTGTATTTGCAGACTGCTGAGTCAGAAGCCTCAGGCTCTTCCTTCCCTCATAGGCCAGCAGTGACCTACTGTTGGAATGTAGCTTACATGACACACGCGCTCCCTTTAATGTTGTTTTCTCTTCTGCCTCTCCGGAATTATCCATCCACACTGTCTGTCTGTCCAGCTATCAAGTCAGTGCTTCTCTCACTTGCCATTCAAAGTGTTACATAACCACCAGTATGTAGGCCACATTCTGCCCTCTCAGCAGCTATTCTTTTGGAACTGGCTTACTTTTTTCCCTACTTCCATCTCAGTTTTTTTTTATCTCTTTTCTTTGTCTGTAGAAGGAATGTCAACACTAGGCTCTTTCTTCACTGGCTAAAGCGGGGTAGAGTTGTATCAGGCCAACCACAAAGCAGTTACAGTACAGTATAGTTTCAGTACTTTTCTACCCATTAGCACACTTTTAAATAAACCATTGCAGTTTAAGATTCAATACATAGTTATAGACATATGTAAACAAGCAGTCATTAAAAAAAAAGAAAAAAGTATACAATACATGTATATCATTGCTCTAAAGTGTATTGTAATATTTCAATATAATTGACAGGCTTAGTTTAAAAATCTAATAAAACAAATTATAGTGGAAGGCTATTCAGACTCTTGGCTTCCTTTTTGTAATAAAATATCAATGTTGTTCAGTCTCTGCGTTGGTACGTGTTGAAATGTCTCATGGACTAGAGGGGTGAGGTGCAATGAAAACATTCTGAAATTGTAGAAGGCAGTCGAGGGATGCGTGCTTTACTGGGTCAGTTACTTGGCACTGTGGTCACTGTTTCACAAGCGGCTTGAGTTTCACTGCACTTAACTACCACTTACATCAAGCAAGCCACCCGTAATGGTATGCACGTTCCTCAACATTAAACACTATGGCTCTGTGGTCGGTCGTATATCATGTCTCTTTTGCTCAATCAAATTCACTGACAAAAGGTATTTTACAAAGAGAATAATGGGTAAAATAAGAATACGGAAGTCGACTCTGCTAGATCAGCTCTTAAAATTTTAAGCACTTCGCAATTAGCAATTATTTACTGTTTGAATATTGTAAACTTG
>JAODLI010019784.1:0-22445 GCA_027575585.1 Percopsis omiscomaycus
GATAGATAGATAGATAGATAGATAGATAGATAGATAGATAGATAGATAGATAGATAGATAGATAGATAGATAGATAAGGCAGGAACTTGGGGGCATCACCAAACTGCGGTTTTCCACTGCATGAACCAACCCTTTAGGAACTGTTTCGGGGGAGTTTGGGGGGCCGAAAGAAGTATCTAGCCCACTCGAGGGTATAGGTAGACCTACTCCTGATCGGCCCTGAAAAACTGCTGGACGGGGCTCGGCGCTTAGGCTAAACGCGCCTTGAGTGGATGACAACATGCGCCATTCATCAGTAGCCTAATTTTACAGCTGCCATGAAGCCAACTGTCGACTCAAGGTGAAGGTAATCCTAACGTTATCTGGCAAATCTCTGGTTTAACATTCTAATGTCAGTGATGGCTTTCTGCCGCTAGAGAAATATGATTTAGTAATTTACGTCGGAATTTACGTCGCGATCGAAGAGCAAGGCAACGTTGTAGGTCTATAGTTCAATGGAATGGAATGGAAACGCAATGGAAACAGTAAGACTGAACGGGCCGATTAGGGAGGCGTTCTTTTAAACGTTTTTCGGCACTTGGGAAGTGGCCCGTGTTCTCACAGCACGACAAGAATGATATATTTCTCCGTTGCAGTCCTACGCCTTCACCAACATCAGAATGTTAAACCTCAGATTTTCCAGATAACGTTAGGATTACCTCGATTGTATTACAGTTGCTCTAAAGTTGCTAAAAATAAATGACTAAATGTAATTAGGCTACTTGATAAATGAATATAATGGTGTTTGTTGTTGTCTTCCACCATCGGCGTCGCCAGGTCATTTTTTCGGGGCTTCGGCCTGACTGTAGCCCCGAATGTAATTTTAAATGTATGCAACACAAAGTTTAGGTGCAGTTCAACAACAACAACAACAACACAAATATTTTCTGTAGGAATATGCAATAATGTTCATGGCGCAGCCTGTCTCGCGGGTCTGCGAAGAGCGCGATAATACTGTATTGCTACATTTTGTTTAAAGTTCACTAGACGTGACGTGACCTCACCCCCGTATTTACCAGCATAGGCACTATGCACTACTCGCGCGTACAGTATGTGTGTGTGAGGTTAGCTTTACTACTATATGTAGCCTACCGTTAATTTGTGCATTGCGCACTGGTTCTGAGCGCATACGACAACTTATTTAACTTGTGGTAATACTGACTGCCCAGTGTCGAGAGTCACGGTCCGCCACACACACTATCATATAGAGCGTCCCGAAGAATCTGGGCTCAGCCCCGGATGTTTAACAGTGCATCTGACGCCCCTGTCTTCCACTCACGTTGCATTTAACTAATAGCGGCAAGCCCCGTCCAGCAGTTTTTCAGGGCCGTCAGAAAGTAGGTCTACCTACCCTCGAGTAGGTAAGGGTTGGTTCCTAAAGGGTTGGCTCCTGCAGTAAAAAAACCGCCGTTTGGTGCAATCCCCTCTAAATCGGCCCGCAATTCCTGCAGTGGAAAAGGCCCTTCTATAGATAGACAGATAGATAGCCCATAGAGATAGATGGAAATAGATAGATAAGGTGCTTTTCCACTGCAGGAATTTGTTGGCCGTTTTAGAGGGGGCGTGGCCAAACTGCGGGTTTCCACTGCAGCAACCAACCCCTTTAGGAATGCTTTCGGGGCGTTTTAAGAAGTACCTACTCGAGGGTATAGGCCTAGCCTATTTCTGAGCGGCCCTGAAAAACTGCTGGATGGGGTTCGGCGCTTATAAAAACAAACGCCATTATATTACTTCATTAAGTAATTACAGCTGACATGAAGCCAACTCAAGGTAATCCTAACGTTATCTGGAAAAGTTATGACTATGGATCTATGAGACAGAACGATGACCGTCACTACAGTCATTACATTGAATGATGCCTTGATATTTAATTATCCTTGAGACCATATTTAAACAAAGTCATACCCATGACCACGTAAGGCGAGGACTCATCTAGAATTGCCCCCAGGTGAGCCAGCCTCAGCCTCCTGCTTGGAACGCCTCAGCCTCCTGCTTGGAACGCCTCAGCCTGGCCTTGGTCTCATAGATCAGAGGTTCCCGAATTCTGTCCTATGAAGGGCCAAAAATTCATTTGGATGGAGTCTGGAGTCTGTGAAATAGCATCCCAGTAAGAATGGGGACTGGGGCAAACATTAGCTACAAATAAATAAATAAAAACGAACACAATTTTTAAATTTCAGGATAGTTTGTGATGATATTTTAGTTTTAACCATTTTACCAAACAATAAATTATTCCATCATAACTGGGGGGTCTATGCATGTTTTGGGTGGGCCTAGGCCCGTGTGTTGGCCACAAGTAATCGAATGGGGTACATGTATCTTTCTGCCAGCAGAGGGAGGTAGAGCATTAGATGTTTTTCTTCACTCATGTTTTATAGAATATTTATTTAGGTATTAGGTATATTCATATACAATAATTAAAATCAACCATACCGTACAATAAAAAAATTTACAAAGCCATTAATTGGTTCAGTAGGCTAGGAAATCGAATGCACAATGAGGCTGTTGTGACCCTGTAATCTAAGACACTCCCTCTTAACGTGAATGGATTGGATAGGGCAAGTCATTCGAAATACTGGTTGGATAATGTCAGTCATTTGAATTTAGCGTTCAAGTTTCAGCATAATTTTGTAGCAACTTAACTGGGGCCAAGTAGCACGATATAAAATAAAGATAGTTTTAACCTTCTAGGCCTGATTTCCAGATGGCTGTCTCAATTAATGCTTAATCATCTTTATCAATGTTATTGCTCCTGTCCCAGTTGTGTTACAAATGCATGGGGTCATACATTCATGACAATGTCCAGCTGTGTAGCAACTTCTAAAACTGTTAATGGTGTAAGTGGGACCAAGTGCATTTAAAAGGAAAACCAGGAGGGAACCACGTGAGAGATAAACTGCCCAAATAGCCTAGATGTGGGTTTAGCTGGATTTTTCTTGAATTTGTGTTACATTTTGCTACTGTACTGAGTTTTTAAGTGAGGAGAAATCACTATCCTTATTGCATTTGCTAAGGCCTGTGTAGTTTAGTTTTGCAACTGGCAATTCGTTAATTACCACTAATTTTACATTGTATTTGTATTTCATGAAACTTGAAATGAACAACACGTATTGCTGAAGGATCTTCAAGCCAACTGAATGACATAAATGACTTACAGTGTTGCAGTAAAATCTCATCCTAGAATAATATTCGAAAAAGCTCTGTACAGTGGAATATGAGAAGAAAAAGAACCACAGAATAAAAGGTCAGGAAACCCGTGGCAGCAGTCTGTTTCCACAAGGCTTCTCTGAATGCATTTTAGAAGTATGATGTATTGGTGGATTCAAATACAAACCCCATCAATGGGACAGATGTAAGCTATCAGTCAGCTATCATTTCTACGAATATGTCATAATGAGTCTGTGGACCCATCATTCATAAGCTTTTTGTTAAGATAGTGTAATGACGGTGGCCAGTAATTATTTCATATAATATGATACTTATGTTGGGATCCAGTTCAGTTTGTCTTTGGAATGGATAATAAATGATAGTGAAAAAGCATCTTACTTGTTTATTGTTAATGCTAAGTTATTGCTAAGGTATAGGCTACTAGGCTGCTAGGGGGTTACTAGGTAGGTTACTCTGATGTAAAGTAGCCTGCTATGTAGTCTATCTGCTAGGAACAGCACTCCAACAAGGAGCTAATTTTTTTTGTGGCTATACAGCATCGTTCTAATATGTGGCATCATCCCGTAAAAAATCAACATGTCAACTTTCATATTTTCCTTATTTTTCTCTGTGGATACTTTCTGTCTAGTTTTACTTGACATTTTTATAGTCAGGCCTGTTGTGGCTATATTGGAATTGAGTTGAATTGGCCTCATAAGCCACAAAAGGCTGCTTGACTGAAAATTATAGATAGCCCCACTCTGATAATATAGCCCATTTTCACTGTTGCACCCCCCCCCTTCCCCAATATTGTATAATTGTCTCTTTACACTCTCACATGTGTTGGAAAGTCCTATGCTATGGGTGGAAAATTGTACTTGCACCATAACATCAGCCAAAATGTGAACAAAGCCTAATGAAGATCATGTGGTGGCCAAAGAGCATGGGGAGCAGGGCTTTCAGCTGCTCTGCCCCCCGACTCTCAAACTCACTCCCACCGGACCTCAGGAACATGGACTCTCTCACACTCTTCAAATCAAGACTAAAAACTCACCTTTTCAAAATTGCATACCCCACTTAACTATCTACATTGTCTTTTCTTGTGTTTCTTGTTTCTTACTGTTTTTAATTTTGTACGGTGTCCTCGAGTGCCCAGAGAGGCGCCTTCAAATTAAATGTATTATTTTTATTAAAGAGCCCAGAGTAGCTTCGACCAAAGTTCATATAGGTATCGTTGTAACCTCTTCTTTGAGTGAGAGGACATGTCAGTCTTGGGGCAATGAGAAATGGGTCTAATGGGACAGAAGAGGAACAGGCAGAGGCTCCCCTTTCAATGAGATAAAAAGCCTCAGATGAATCCCAAAATACATTGCTTCTCTGCCAAAACAGACATGAACACTGCTAATAAATTGAAAACCTACGGGATGCTTAAACAACATGTAGGATAGGCTTACTTTAAGTCATACATTTTAACACCACTGATTAACTTTTGGGCAAAGATATAATTGAGCTGGTCTTACCTGCATCGCTTAGCTTTTATTAGATCGGACAAGTCATCTTTTTCAAGATACAGAGCTTGGCTCATCTACAGTAGCTTGGCTAAGCTACAGTATAGCAGAGCCAAGGTGTAACCAGTAAAGTCCTGCAAAGCAGCCGGCCAGAACCCTGCCATGCCATGCAGTAAGCTGCAGCTGCCACCACAGAGGGGACATACTGTATGAAAGCATCCATAGCAACTAAATAGCTCTGCTACTGTATTTATATTTGTCTCTGTTTTATTGTTTGAGACTTTGTGTAGGCTACCATGCATCACTAAGGGGTTTGTTTGTTTAATTAATTAGCCTACTAACCTTCTGCTTGAAATGTTAAGAGTTTAATACGGTACATCTGTAATAAAGATGTTTATTAAGTCTTTTCAGTGACTGTCTCCAGGAGTGAGCTATAGTCTTCTAATCTGCTAGTTCTCTCCTCTTACCCTCCAGACTGTTTGTCATGGCTTTGACAGGGTTTTCGAAGCAATTAAAAAGCCATGAAGCAAATTTTGATTTGCTGTATTGTTCGAAGGGCTTGGCACAGATCCCTTTTTGAAGCAAAGATTAGACTGACATCATAATTGGCTGTCACTTGCTCTTGTTCTGATGATGTAAGTCTAAAACTTTCTCCACATGCAACCAGCCATACTTCTCTGTTTCATATTCATCAAGAAGCCACTGTGTCTGGATACAATTATTGTTAAAGTGAGTTTGGGGAAAAATCAAATCATCACAAATGTCACCAAGTTGCATACAATGAAGTTTAGGTATTTATTTACTGAATTATATTAAAGTAAATTAAAGCATGTGTTGAATTGACAAATTGTAATGTGACTGTATAATAGATTTATTAAACTGTCTAACCACACTAACCAAATCCAATTAGCATCTATTTAATAGAAGTTGAATTATTATTATTAGCATTATAATAATTATAACTTACAATTTGTCCATTTAGCAACACTTTGATCCAAATAGATTACAAGTGTTAAGGAGCAGTTATTAGGTATCTTGCTCAAGGATGCTTACAGACAGGCTGGGAATTTTGGTGGTCAAAACCAAGACCTTTTGTGGCTGGAAGTCAACCATCATAACCACTAACCTATCCTGCCATTCTTTGCGTTACTTTACATTACTCTGTTACTTTCTTTACATTAATATATGAAAAACCTCTTATTTCTTCGCATTCCTCATATCCTCTTATCAGTCTATTCCCATATATCAGTCATTATGATTCATTTCTTTTCATCCCCCTGCAGAGAAGCCACCGACCATTTTGGAAGAACTGGAAGAAACAGCGGCCATGGTGTCGGTGCTCAGCCCAGACCGGCAACAAGTCAACATCATACAGTTTGAAATCAGTTCAAGCACAGTTCAAATGCTGAGCCTTTGGAAAACCAAATAACCCGGCGTTCAACAAAATGATGTGGCTTTTGTCCTAAAGAAATGCTTTGCCACTTATAAGATACAGTTCTATTTTTAAGCATCTCTAATAACTACCATATGCATCACAATAATTTGGCAAAGCACCGGACCGTGGTTTGGATAAATGATTGGGGGAAAAAATGTGGGTTAGCCTTTAATTGCATCGTGCTATTCATTATTCCAAACTCTTTAGAGCTATGTTTTTGCTGACTTTCAGTGTGACAGTGATGGTCATGCCATTGCTATTGACTCATTTCCCATGCACCTTAAAGAAACGTGTCAATATAGAGGCTTGACAGAGGCTGGCATGATAACGCAGCTCTTTTATCACGGTGTGTCTGACAGACTGCGTTGCCATTTATCTGACATAAAGAGGAATTGGTCACATTGAGGAAGACAATGGGGAGAGATTGAGACAGTATGAAGGGAGAAGACAGAAAGCCTCCAAATTGTGTCATAGTCAAATGTTTAGTTTAGAATTCAGATTTCTATTTCTAGAAGATGCATTACAAAAGGCACATGATGGTGTGCCTTTTAATAATGATGGGTTGTAGTTACTGTATACTAATATAGTCATGATTACGCTACTTAACCCTTATTCTGGATTATACTGCCGATATGATGACTGTGTTCCATATGGCCTTAGACCACATCTACTGGAAAAAGAGAAATCAATTCTGTATATGTACAATGGAAAAATGTATTCATGAGCTGGTCCCCAAATATAAAATTCCCTCACACAGTCTCTTTATGGGGTTTGGTTTCTTTTCCTGACCAGAACAAGATGTGTTATGTTCAGGAAATTCAGGAACGAGATTGATTCAATTTTAATTCAAGATTTTGATTTATGATAAGCTTCTAAATTACTTATTAACTTTGAATATTGTGTACAATCTATACATGTATTGTGGGCAGTACAGCCAAAGTAACAGTAACTACTGTTAACTACTTAAAATAGCCACAATAATAAGTAATTCTAAGTCTAGTCAGTATATGACAAACTACATTTTACTGACTGAAAAGAAGTCAGGAAGGAAGTGAAAGCAAGAGTAGGAACTTTTACAGATGTCAGACTATGCAAACCAGGACTGAAGGTTCAGGTTGAAAGGTCCAGGAAGCGTGATTCTCTCCGTGCTGAGTGAGCACTGTGTCAGCTCTTGGTTTTCCATCCCCGTGAAGCGCTGGGCCACAAAGGCCACCCTCACTCATGGTTTTCCATGGCGGTGAGTCCACAGACAGCCACAGAAAATGTTGTGCTTACAGAGACCATGAAACATCATCCTCGGTTTCCTGAAATGGATTGCTGACAAAATCAGTCAAAATTCACTTTGTGTTTTCATAATTGATGAATCATCCTTACATCTAGCTGTAATTTACAGCTTGACTATAGAAATACTATTATAAAAGTGTTGTGCAGTAGTAGCTACACATGTGTTTTACTTTGACATTCATCACTGAGAGAACCATAGCTGACACCAGTGACAGCCTTAGAGATGGATGTCTTCCTCTTTTCCATCCAAAGCCTCTTTGTCCTCGCAGGAAAGCTTCCCTGCGTTTGAATTGTGACTCAGTTTTAGCAGCCAATGTCATCTTAAAATAGGACCAGTGTTTTGGCTAATAGCCCTTTGGCATTCATCTTAACTCTGGCTGTGTGAAGTACTCACATGCTGTACATGCTGTTTTTAAAGGGATTTTAAATTCATACCATGTATTAATCATAACTGGTTATGTGCATATGAATCTCTAAGATAAAACAGTTTGGCTGTCACTGACATAATTTTATACAAGACTGAATACAAATACTAAATCCTAAAATTAGAGAACATTTTTATTTCCCATGACAGATTATATTTTACACTGTATGAGTGTGCGGAAATCCACAAATACTTTTCCACATATGTTGTATTTACAAAAAATAATGCACTATAACTCCTTGGTATTAGCCTGGCCCTTTCATGTTGCTATCTTTTCCAGCTGTTATTGGAACTATCATAGACTTAGTGGAATAAAGATGGGTTCAACTTGGAACGGAAGAAACTGCTGCATGCCTTAGGTTTAATAAGCCTGCCACATTTTATTTGTCCTTTACTTTTCCACTGTCTCTGCCTGTGGTTCCTACGTGATGGATCGCAGACACCATCTCTCCTCTCAATGTACAGCCACCATTTAAAGGTAATAAGAAAAGATTATAATTTTCCTGATAATAGTCCTAATGTTTACGGCTTCTGCATCCTAGACATGTGTTCCCAAGGTCAGTATGGATACTGCGTTAAATTAAAGGTGCTGTAGGTAGGATTTAAAAGTTATAAATGAAGTGAAATTTCTTAGAAATGCCATAGACATCCGTTGGCTATTGTTGAGTCAAATGCTCTGTGTGAATATCTGCTCTGGGTGATAGCCCCTGCCTCTATATTAGTGGATTTCGATTTTTGACGGTTCCTGAAAGAATTTTGATTGGTCCAGCAAATCTACCTTGCCTACAAATCACATTAATGCTCGCACACAGCTACAATAGGTTTATCAATGTCATTTAGCAAAGACAAACCAACAGGCTCCAGATCGCATGGTTTCCACTACAGTGGACAGATATTTGGAAGCCATTTTGAACCATTTAGGTTGTAGTACAATTTCCCAAATACCAGGTGGCGGACCCCTATACCATTCCATATTATCTTTGTATTTCTTTGTCATTTTCAGATATTGCATCATAAATTACAAATGGTGGAGAGAAGAGGAGATGCACCAAGTACCTCAGGAATAACTGTTAAATCCTTATATTCTCAGAAAACCAGACAAGTAAAAAATATATTTTTCAACTAAATAAGATGTTAGAAATGCTTTTATCCAGATATGAACAATATTCTTCTTGTACATTTTATTGGGACTGAAAATACATCTGTCCAGTCCAGTGGATGTTATGCGCCAAAGGATATATATTCTGCCTATTGGGCCTATATTTAGATTATTTTGTATGTTTTATTTAAGATTATTATGATATAATTTATGTGTATTCATACCATTTCCTCTTAGTAAATGTTTAAAAACATATTTATTCAGACCTATATTGAGTTCCATTGAATCACTTTAAATACCGATGCAGGGTTCCTACTGCAGTGGACAGATATGTAACTCATTCATAATATAATATATTGGAAAAAAGTTATTGGCATGATTTTTCAATTGTTTAAAAGTAAAAAAACAAACATTAACTTTGCAATTTAATAATTCATCATCAGTAAAAAAAATAAGGAATGTATTTTTAACAGAAATAGTAGATTAAATATTTAATCTATACTAAGTATAGATATATTATATTAAATAAACAATTATATTAAATATAATTAATTAATTAAGCTTGCTTATGGCCACTCAGGGCTGTTATAGATTGACTATTGTGACCACAGATGTGCACATTTAATATATGGGTTAAAGAGCCATTCAAAGACATGAGCTGTACATATTTTATTGCAACTTAATAGTGATACATGACATTATATTACAAATATCTTTTATGTACAGACGCAATGTGTTGACTCTATTGACATTAACAAACCACTGCATTTCTACAGTAAATACACAGCTTGGTTCATACAAGCAAATGGATTAAAGTTTCAATAGGCTTCAGCTGATTGAAAATATTTTTTGCAGTGAGTTCTTTATGTATTAAATGTCAGAGAAACATAGTGATATACTGTATGTAAAATATCAAATAGTTATTGAAAAAAAAAACATAGAATCCAGTATTAAAAATGGCAATTTGAGCTGTAGCCTACAGTATGTTGGATATGTTAGATAATGTAACATACAAGAGGTTGCACTGGCCAGAAATTCATTACAATTTAGCAAAGGAAAAAAAAAGGTTTTATGTTCCTACTGAACTAACTGAAAATAAACGTCAGTCACTGGATATTTTTTCCTGTGTCTTCTCCATTTGTACTTTATTGCATTGTACACCGTTAAATACACTTATATACTACAATATGCTGTAGGAATTCTATCTCAAAGCTAGGGTAATTTGTCCTGTTTATGTTGAATTATTCTCTCTTTCTCTCTCTTCCACAGATAAAAAAAAGTTATTTGATTGACTACACCATACTTTACACAACTCCTGAGCTATAGTTACATCTTTATAATGCCAAAGGTTTAATAGTAAAAACTAGTGAAATACAGTGCACATATTTTTTCGATTTGTCAGGAGGTACCAGAGTAGAGTTCACCACCAGCCGAGCCTGATGTTCAGATATTGCACTTCAACTTCATCTTCCTGGTCTGCTTTGTGCCGCTCCATTATAAAAAAAATAATTTTAGCAGTTGGTTTTAATAATAACAGTTATATATATGGATATTGGATGGATATTGGCTAGTGAAAAGTGTTTGGATTTGGCCGAATCATCATGACCACTTTCTTTAAAGAATAGGCCCCGCCTCTGAATTCAGCCCAATAGACTCCATCTTGGTAGCGGCTGCGATAGTGTCCGCCTCTGTACCAAACTCCGTTCAGGTTTGAATGAGCACAAGAGTTGTACCACCAGCCTCCCTTCTGATAGTGCGCACAGTTACCTGGAAAGACGTGAACATTATTAAAACATAAATGTATATACAAATATACACGTCCTTTGAAAAGCCGCATCTAGGATAACTTTGGGAAATTGGTGACCACTCTGGTCACGAAATGCTACTGCATTCAAACAGTATATTTTGAAAGCTGGTATTCTTATTTTCTTTCAGTCTTTAACCTTTAATTTGTTTGTTGCTTTTTTTGCTGTAAAAATACTTTAGGTTAGCTTTGTATATTGGGACAAATGCCAGAAAGCAGAGCAGAAATAGTTACTATAGTAGTTTTCTTCCAGATACATCAATCGCATCACTTCCCCAGCTGTATTTTATGCCACTGCACAATTCAATACTCGTATTGAAAAATATGTGGGGTTTCATGACTTATTTTTTTATGACTTATGAGTTTGGGATGACCAATTTCAATATTAATAGCAATTAAAAGTCTTTATTTTATCATAAATGTATTCTATGGAGCTAAGGTGAACTTTTAGCCAAACTCAGCCTGAACCAGGCTGAGTTTGCAAGCTCCACAATTTAGTCTGTTCTACAAATCTACAAGTCTGGAAACTTGTGATAGGGACAGTACTGTAGGTGTCACTCAATTCCTTAGCAGGAAATTGGACCACCCTTTACTAATCACGTTAATGTTACTGGGGATTGCGCTGACAGATGATTAAAATATCTTTAACCAATCAGAACAATTTTCTGAACACAGGCACTTTATTGTTGTTAGCACCAACTGAACTACCCACCTAGATGCCGAATGGTCCAGGGTTCTGTTACCAGCTCACAAGCGGTTTTGACTTGAGAGTTCTGATATGTAAAATCGTGAAATCCAGATTCTGAATATCTGGATGTCTTTACCAGTCTTGTAATGTTTGCTTGCGTATTGTTTATTATTCATATCACAAGATATGTCCTACCTGTATACACATCGTGGTCTCTGTCCAAAGTGGTAAACTGTTTGCCGTTGTGCCAGGTGAGGGAGTCTCCAGCGTTGCCGTGATAACGGCCCACCTTTAGCCTGTAGAACTCGGCCTCAGACTCCAGTCGGAAGCTGGCGTACTCCGCAAACACCTTCCTGCCAGACCAGTCCTCAAGGGTGACCAGCAGTTTGTAGTTTGCCTGGTTAGTCAGCCAGTAGATATGCTCCAAACCCAGCCAGTACTCACCATCAATATTACCAAACCCTTGCTGTGAAGTGCAGAAACAAGACAACATTTAGAATTCCTTTCTTGAATCCTTGTAGTGTATCTTACAACAGTTGGTTTGGATGTTTGTGGGATGATTCAGGGGTGTTTTTCTGCACTCTGGGGGTAATTATAGCTTTAGTACTTCTGGGGTGTTGTTTATTATCAAGGAACATTATAACAAATGGACCATGATTCTAGTTTATAGTCTGCATCAGCTGCCCAGATTTCCACTATTATTCAGTTATTTAAAACACCCCAGATTTCAGTGTGCATTGCGGGGATCGGAAATACTGCTGCAAAGCGTATGCTGCCTCATTGTTCAAGTTGTGGTCATACACAGTATGTTGGATATGGCACCCATTAGCCTGCGCATGCTTTGAATCATAAGAAGACCCTGTCTGATGAGCATACACGTGTAATTTCTTATCCCACATTGTTAGAGGTTTTTTAATAAATGGAAAGATCTCTTGGGGAGGACTTACAGTAATGTGGCCCTGGCTTCTTAGCCTGAAATTTTATGTTCACTATTTGACTTCCTGGTCTTGTTCAAGTGGTCTCAATTTCAGATAATTAGAAAAAATTGTTTCCCTTGATAACAGTCTTTCCTTTCCCTTTCATGTTCTGAAAGAGAAATGTTCTTAGTGTACTTGTAGAATTACCTTCAGTGATGTGCTTTAAATGTATTTTCCATATACTGTATACCAATAAGCCGATTTATCTCTAACATGGAATGTGTTTTTTCTAATTAGTATGTGTCCTGTGTGAGCAAAAAAAGGAAACATTAACAATTATAAATTTTTTTGGGCATATTTTTAATTGCATCTAGCTATCGTCAAAACAACATACACAGGCAACATGCCTGCTAACTATGAAGTCTTTGATTTGGTTTAAGCTTTACGTACCTTGTATGTCTCCCAGTTCCTGAAAAAGTTGACAGAGCCATCCAGCCTCCTCTGGATCACAGTCCAGCCACCGGGGTCGTGTCTTTGGTCGCACCACACCTGCATGAGGCGGTTGGCATTCTCAGGCTTCACCAGGTACATGCCACTGGCAGAGTGGCCATCTTCCAGAGCCTGCAAACAATCCTTAAATGGACCTAGATAGGAGATGAAAAAGGAGACATAAGGCAAAGATCACATAAAACAAAGGTCTACATTAAAGGCATAGTGTGTAATTATGTGTACTTTTTGGCACAAGGGGGTGGGGTTAACAAAATAATTGTCCCTGTAAATAAACTGAGTGTACATGTGCGAGCTTGTGCTTGGTCCAATCGTGTGCTTCAAATTCGCATTTTAACACAATGGTGATGCAATTTTTGTAGTTCCCCTACTCACTGATTGGCTCAGACACTTGTCCATTAGAAAGGCCAGAATTGAATAGAGTGTGTGTTTGTGTGTAAGACAGAAAAAGAGCAGGGGTGGAAGTAATGAATTACAAATACTTACGTTACTGTAATTGAGTAGCTTTTTTGTGTACTTGTACTATTATTTACTAGCATTATTTACTAGTATTAAAGTAAATAAGTCTGTAATATTACTTTTTCTTTTTAGGTATTTTAGGTATATTTTTAGGTATTTAAAACCCATCCATTACTGAACACAATACACTCCATGATGGCAGCGTGACACGGAATGCTTGCACTGTTTACGGCAAGATTGCAAAATGCTCATCATTGTTGTTTGTTCTGTGTATTCTGCTAATACACAGATTTGGTGCACGTGAGGGATCATGTTGAGACACTGACAGAGGAGACTAACCAATTGAGGCAACATTAATCTGATGGAGTATTTCTGTAAGTCATGTTGGTTCTGTACCTTTTTGTTTATTTTATGAAATGGTAGCTTGAAAGCTAATCTATTCATTTTATTGTGAAGAGCTACTTGTTGCACATTCTAGGCACTTTGTCATTTGTTTTACCTTTTGAAACTGGTAAAAACATTATTAGAACATGAGGCCTTTGACTTGCCAATAATACATATTTTGATATTGCCCATAATAAATGCAGTATTGCAGTTCATACTACTATACGTTTTTTTATGGCATTCAATATCACTTGTAACAACATTAGGGAATGTTATCAGGTTTTTTTAAAGGAACTAAGTAACTAATACTCTTGATTAAACTAAACTAAATGAGCTACTTGAGTAGTTACCTTTACTTGTAGTAACTTTACTTCTACTTGAGTAACTTTTAGTTAAAGTAACAGTACTCTTTCCACCTCTGAAAAAGAGTAAGAGAATTGCTGATAGGTAATTTCCGATTTTTCTTCATACACCACCTAGTACTTTTATAGAACATCCCTTGAATTAAAAAAAATGTTTGATGGCTAGAGAAAAATTACACATAAAGCGTTTATACTTGGTCACAGGGAATCCCATCTTTCAGCAGGAGAGGCTCTTAGTAGAAGACCAGAATTGACTTTGGCTTCCATTCTCACAAAGGGAAATGGCTGCCTGCTTTTCAGCCAAAAGCAACACTGGCATGAGGGCAAAGTGAATTCTGGTGATGAAATAATGAAACAGTAGCAAGACTGTTTGATTTGTCCTCTGTTATTGTTTTTTTTTCTTACAGTAAGATAGGTTGTGTTTATCCTTTGTTTATCCTGTTTACTGGGATACTAGATGATTTTTGGCAGGTTAAAAGGGACAATTCCTTGAAACAGTTTAATGGTAAGCATGTAATGCGTACTTCAGTTTGTCTTTTGCAATAGGAATGTAAGACGTACATGTGGAGTGATTTTTCTAGGCCTACGTCATTGCTCTGAAGCAAGAGATTTCTGGGGTTTTGTTAATTTAAGTAAATATTACATAAATCTGCCTTACACCACCAGTTCTTTCCTAGGCAGTCTACTAAAGCCCCCCCGCCCAAGTTCTGTAAAGAATTGGTCATGTTGTAAAAAGACCCACTGTTGTGTGTTTCACATCAGTACACGGTGTCGCAATTGTTGAGGAAAATTACGTTTTCTGGTAGACTGTGCACATGCATCACTTTGCCTCAATGCTCTGCCATTACCTTTCTATTCCAAAAGTTCTAAACTCAGCAGATATGGAAAAAACTATATAATGTGGCCACTGGCTCCCCTGCTCCAATTGGCTGTGAAAGTGTTTAACCTCTTCAGATTTCACACATTTTGGTTTGCCAACTGGCCCAAGTGCTCAAGTACAATTGAGTCAGATGAAAAGATTGTCGTCATATATATAGAGGGAGGTAGACATACAAGCACAAGAATAAATGCAGTATACCTCATGAATAAAAGTTCATGTATAAAGCAGGAGGCCGATTCAAGTTTTGTAAAAAGCAGCATGTTCTGCACTGCGCTTGACAGATGAGAAGTGAATAAAGGTGTCTTTTTTATGGCATATTTCATTGTTCTGGGTGGTATCCATCTCTCTAAAGGAGTGTCTGTTGGGTAGACACAAGCCAGAATTCTGCCCTGTCCTGGCCTGCTCTGTTCTGCTTGATAAAGTCGGCTGTTTTGGTGGAACATATGACTGACTCTTGCCTAGCGGAGCTGGAACAAATGACATCATGCAGCCTGTCGGTATCTCTATCTGTTATACTTTACCCCCTCCCTTTTGGCTTCTCATTGGGCTCTTACACGCTTCTTTATCCGTCTGTCTTTCTTACTCACTTTTCTCCTTTCATTTCATTCTTGCATTGGGTTCAATCACCTTGTTAAGAATTAATGTAAGTTTTAGGGGGTAAAGTGTGTGGTTGTGGGCAGGAAATTACTTGCCTCCTTTCAAACATTCCACACAAAGGGCACTGTACAACCCGAAGCAAATGGCAAGTTGTAGCTCAAAATGTCAATGGAAAAAGCTTCGTGTAACCCCTAGTCACATTAGGACTGTTTTTTCCCCTGTTTAAAAAGCAAAAAAAAAATGGGCTGCAAATCATGCAGACACTATTAACTGCAATTAACAACATGAAAGGACTACTCACATCGATTTAAAAGCTTTATCATTCAGTAACATGTGTTTAAAAGACTCATTGGGCTTGGATCCAACAATCCCCTGAGACTGCACGAGATGTGTTTACCCTGTTACTATGCTTTGTGTTGTGGGTTGTATCAAGGCAAGGAGATGATATGCATCTCAAAGGCCTCTCTGGACAACAGCATTTCTGTTCTGCCCAAGAGGCCTTTTCTCAGGCACTGTGTGGGTCTTATTTTGTAAACTGACAAAGGCTCCAAGACTGGCTAGTGCTAAGTATTGTCTTAATAATTAAACACAGAGTTACACTCCTAGTCGCAAAACACAGGCCCTCTTGTTTTCAAGCACTAGGTTATTTGCCATGCTGGCTGGGGTGTGTGTGCAGTGAGATTGTATCAGAAATGACCTGGCAGCTTCACTTTTCCACATAGAGGGAATGTTACAATTCCCTCTGTGTCAGAAAGAACGAAAGAAAGCCATTCACACGAGTGGCTTTGGAAGACTCACCGGGCTTGTTGGTGGTGGATGGGCTGTGTGTGCCGTGTGTGGGCATGGTAGGAAGGACAGGAGGTATAGACTTCTGGTCACTCTGGATCTCATTGGTAATCTGGTTGTTGATGCGTGGGAGGATGGGGGGCTGGTAAGGCCTGTTCAGGGGGGGCGACGCCGGAGGGGGCTGTGGCCTGGGCTGGGGAACAGGAACTGGGCGGTGGACCGAGCGACTCTGGCACTGCTCCTCCAGCAGGGCTATGAGAGCCGACTGGTTGTTGGCCAGGGAGGCCAGGTGCTGGTACTTGTGCTCCAGGTCTTTGTAACGGCTGGTGAGTTGCTGCATCTCCGAGGTTTGGTTCAGGATCCTGTTCTCCATCTGCGCTAACTCTAGGGCATTGTCTCGCTTCCTGATGATCTCATGGAGCAGCTGCATGTACAGCTGGGTGACTCTGGAGTTCATGTTGCGGCTCTCCTTCCTCAACAGCTTGACCTCATTCACGATGCCTCCGTCCACCTCCACCAGCTGCTGCAGGGTCTCGATCTGCCTCTTCTGTTTCTGCAGCTCCGCATTCAGAAGCTCCAGTTCCTGCTTGTTCACCCTGTTCTCCAGCAGGGCCTCAGGCTCCTTGGAGTTCACACAGATGGCGCCGGTCACCTTCTGTTGGGGCACGATGAAAGTGTAGGAGCATTTGTCCTGTTGCGGGTCAGGTGCCGCACGCCTGCTCCTTCCGGTGTACAGGAATTCTCTCTCCAGGCCATCGTCACTACTGTCAAACTCTTGGATTCTATGCTGATCACCAACTTTGTTCTTTCCACGGCTGCTGTCCGAAGGGGTCCCCTGGGTTTGCTGAACGCCACAAACTAGTCCGTACACCAGAAGGAGCCCCAGCAGAACCATTGAAGGGAGCTCCATGAGTTTGGGTCAAGCTCTCCAAAGTCTGAGGAGGAAGAAGACAGGAGAAATTCATTCTAGTGGAAGAATTGGTCACTGGCAGCATTTATTACCCTCTGACTTGATGCGTCATTGTTTGAACACGCCTGCCCGTGCCAAAGGGTTTCTGAGTAAGCCTTGCAAAATCTATTGTTTTCTGTTGCGGTTAGGAATCCTCAGGACTTGGAGCTGCTTACTCACTCTTACAGAACATCAATGGAGTCCTTCACAACCTAGCTGATTGAGACCAGAATAAGTCTGTCCCTCGGGATATCCTCGGGATACCCTGGTCCTAGTCTCCTTTACTTGACAGAAGCACACAGCTCAGGGACATTCTCTGCCCAAGGAAGCCCTATTCATTACACATCCCGACCCGGGGGGTGGCTGCAGGTCATTCAAGCTTCTAGAACTTTAGACCTGGTTCGGTGTGGACCACAGGTCTGCAGCAATGCCATGGCATGCTTAAAAATAATTATAATAAATTATTTTTTATATATTTAATTTCATATTATTAATATATAATGATTATTAATATATTTAATAATACTTTATTTATTAATAGTATTCATGGTTGTTTATATTTTATGTTATAATGAAAAGCAGTTGCTCATTTCTTGGGACTTCCCTGAACCACTGAACAACTTATTTTTGTTTGTCATGGCTCAAGTTTCACAACCACTGATTAGAGACCACTGAAAAGATTGAAACTGAAATGATAGTACATTCTGTATCTCTGCTGAGGACACCAACTGTGACATATTGTGTAATATATAGCTTAAGGAATTAGAAGAACATCTTAATATCTATCTAATAAACAAATATACTATAAACAAACTGTATAGTATTCCCCGGTCTAATATATTGAGTCTATCTGACCTTTATCATGGTTTGGTCCAATAAGTGCATAATCATCATCAAATTAATTAAACAGAGGCTGTTTGAAAGTTACTATCTAATGGTGTGCTAATCGATCTAGCAACAGTTTTAAGTCTGTTAGTTACATTGCTGTCAGGGAAGTGTGTTTATCTTTGCTAGCAGTACTGGATGAGTGCCACTATTAGGTCTTGACATTTGCAACTATGTACTGTATCTTCTCCCTCCTGCAGGCCTGGACATCTTTGCTTATGGAAAATGTGAGACACTAACAAATGATGCCATTCATGGATTTGTTTTAAATATTGATTGTCTTACATCAGAGCACAGTGCTAACTAAAAGTGGTAAATAAAACAGAGGGGCAGTTCCTCATGTATTTTCTCTTTGTTCTTTTCATACTTTTCAAATAGACTTGAAGGGTGAAAAAGATGAACTCAGCTCTTCAAATAAACCATGTGGAATGCCAACTAAGTCTAATAGGAACGTTATGTAACGTCAGACTTATCTGCCCCAGTCTGCCTTTTGGCTAACATCAGAGGCATTACCATCATTAGATTGCAGTTACTAACACATTACAGTCTCTATGACCTTCGGCATAGAAATGAGGCGTTAAGCTGTTTGTTCCAGAAGTTAAAGTGCAGGTATTTGCATGAGGAAAAATAAGCACGGGCAGTGTTCCAAGCTAATGGTGGTGTTTTGAAGTGGAGAGGATGCCACTGGAAGCAGAAGAGATTGTAACTTCTGTTTAAGGATAACAAGGCCTTGAACCCTTGGGGCTCCTTAATTGGAAACTGCTGCATATTGGGTTAGAGAGGGAGCCCTATGCAACACCTCCCCAGAGCCGCATGGTTCCCGTCCTATCAGAAGGTATTATAGACACGCACATATTGGCCTGGTTTTTAAGACCTGTGGGTTCCAAGAAGCCCACTTACGCCTACCTTTCTGCTATCAAATACTGTAGCCAACACTATGATGTCAAGATGTCCAGAAAAGCAGAAGATAGCAGTCATTTCTTACTCTTGTTACTCCACCATGACCAGATAAATCATCTTACGCATATTACAAAGGAAAGTACACCCCCTAAATGGCCCCTAAGTTTCTGTTTCCAATTTACAATGAACATGTAATTTGCAATACATCAAGGTATTTCATAACACTGATGTTCCTGCTGCATTGCGTCACCTAAGCACTTGCTGATTGATGCATAAATCCCAACAACATTTCACAACACTCCAGAAAGAGATCTATGGAGATCCTTATAATGACTAGACAATGAAAGACACGGAAAGGAAATTGTATTCCTTTATAGAGCCGTCCAACAGGGGTAGTTAATCAGCCAATTAATAGCCTAAAGGCAGCCTAATAGAGCTGTGTGGGTCTTGCCCCATCCTGTCCTAAAAGGATACAGTAATGGCTGTATTTGGCCAGTAGCTCCTGTGGTTTATCTCCCTGGAACATAAGCTTTGTGTCTGAGACATGCTGTGTGATTTGCCTCTGCTGCGGGGGGAGTCTCATGCTGGACGTGGTTATCATAGAGTCTCCCTTCAAAGACGAGGGGGAAAAAATGTCTGTAGCTTGTAATGAAGTGTGTGCTGTGTTTGCCTGTGTGCAAGTGTGTGTGTTTTGGGCATTTTTTTTTTTTTTTTGGCTAATGTGTATTTTCAAATAACAACGTTGGCCTGGCTGAGGCTCCCAGGGACGAGAGAGAGAGAGAGAGACAGAGAGAGAGAGAGAGTCCCATCTGCCCCAGTGGAGACAGCCTGTTATTAACCCATCCATCGTCTGCCAGAGGAAACAACAGCAAGTCTCCACCCTTGCTCTACTTTTACAGCAAGTCTCATTATTGTCGTAAAATCAGTTGGCTTTAACAAGCTGCCATTGACTAGCCAGTCGGTCCAATGATTAACTGGTGTTGGGACACTATACACGCTGTTTGCCTGAAGAAGAACACCAATAGCCCAGTGGGTAAATCCACTAAATCCACTGCATGAACCCTTTTGTTTAGCAGCCCCTTCAGCAGTGAGTTAGCTTCAGAAAGGATTAGTTGTATAGCTAGCATCACAAATGGCTGTGTTACAGTGTCTTCAGGTTAGAATTACAAATCTTTGCCTATAGTGAATTCTCCTTTAGAACTTTACTTGACGTTAAATCAAGTGTGCACGTCCGTAAGTCTCGGACTGGTAGGGCTTTTAGTTAATGCTCGGCACATAGTAATTAGAAGGTGAGTGAGTCTGTCTCTCACCCCCAGCGTCAGCAGGGCATTCCTCACATTCTCCGTCACCTCATTAGTGTTTTGCCAATGTAGACGCACGCAGAGTCAATGGCTGTGCCGAACAGAGACATTTAGTGTTGCGCTTGCCTCCTCCGAGCCTTGCTGTATCAGGCAGATCTACTGACCCGATGTCCCAGTTTCTGAGTGGATGCACCAGAATCACATCATCGGCATCTAGACCGGGAGAACACAGCGCTTCTATGCACTCATTTGCCTGCAACCGCGAAGGAGAAGACGGCTTTGTGCTCCCCGTTCAAATGAACACGAAAGTGGCCTTGGAACAGGCAGAACATCGTGCTTGACACCCAGTATGGGTTTGATCACAGTCAAATTCAATTTGCTGGCGGTAATCTGTGCTATTGCATTACCTTGAGCGTGACCTCATTCTTTTCTCAAGCATGTAATGCTTGTAAGCCTGTAACATGACAGTTGGAGCATGATTCAATTCAACTACCTGCTCAGTTTGATAGCGCTTGGAAGTATTTGTTGTGGATAAGAGGGTTCAGATTATAGTTCAGATTTAGCTTTATTTTTTTTCTTCTTCTTGGCCTGTTGTTTTGTCCCCCCGGCTTGTGATCTGAGTGAGACAGTGAGGCAGGGGGTCTCGCGAATTGTTTCGATAAGCTCCAGCATTCTACCTCAAAGCCCCCTTATCCAAACACTTCCTGGGCAACAGAAACAAAGCTAGGATTCAGCGAGCTTGCTTTTCCGTCCCGTTGAGCCCAGGGGGACATCCTGAGACTTCAGACCTGCTCAACAAACTGGTCATTTATTTGACCTTGCACAAAAGGGACTGGTGCTTCATATGCCTCGTGTTGTGGATGAAAGTACTGTTGCTCTAAAAATGTGTTTGTTTTATTGCTTTACACTGTTAATATCAAGATGTTGATGGAGAAAAGCTCACACATCTACAGTCCCTATTCACACTTCATCTGGCTTTGTTGAGTGATGCAAAGTGTTTTATCCGTGAACGCACACTGTCCAACATCACCTGAGCTTTCTTTACTGTCTCTCCAGGAAATATTTCACTGAAATAATCAAAAAGAAGGAATTGCTCTTTGGCAACAAAACAAACCCCCTTAAACCCAGCTTTAAATCAGGAAATCATCATTTAAAGAGGGCCATTTAAAATTGAGCATAAAAATCCAATGTAATACCGGCAACATGGGTTTAGACAATGCTGCTTTTCAGCTCATTGGCAGCGATCACGTCAAGAAATGTCCTCTGATGTCATGCACATTACTTTTAATCAATCTATCTATCTATCACAAATGGTCAATGAACAGAGTAAAAGGTGAGCGGCTTTGCAATGCTTACAGGATAATTGCAGACTGTCGATTTAGGATCCTTCAGTTGCCTTTCCCTCCTGGCAGACCTGATTGAAGTTTCCCCTGGTAGAAAGTCATACCAAGTGTGAAACCTGTTGTGCAGTTTCTGTCTCCCCCCGCCTTCTCTATATTGGTCTTTTACTCACTCTTTGTCACCTAGGTCCATTCCGACTTTGTTTTTAAGGTTTCACTGGACCAACAGGCTCAGTTTGCTGAGTGTTCTTCTGCAGACATTGAGCGAATGTTGCCAAAAATCCACTGTTTGACCGTTGGAGAAGACAGTACCTTTAGTTTGCTGATGGAGATTCCCAATGAAGTAGTGTGTCCTGGGTTGATTGTGTGTTCACTATGTCACGGTTTAATCCATTACCCCTGCCTTACAGCTCTCAGAGGCAGTCTAGAAACTACACCTCTCTCTCCCTCCCTCTCTCTCTCTCTCTCGTTTATTTTTAAATGATGAAACTCTCTGGCACACTAAAGGCAGACAAATTGAGCACAGGGCCTCCCCCCTTTTCTCCTCAAATTGAACGTATTTTTATTTAAAGCAACAGCCCTCTCTGCCTGTCCCTCCTCCCCATGGTACAAAGAGGTCTACAAGCATGCGTGCACATGACACAAGCCCTAAAACACACCCTCCCACACACACACACACACACACACACACACACACACACATAAACACTCAGAACATAAACATAAAAGTACATCTCGACACACAAGTAC
>JAODLI010019813.1:0-22442 GCA_027575585.1 Percopsis omiscomaycus
AATGGGAAAACATTTGTAAATTACAATGGAAAACCACAACTTCACATAGCTGGCGGGAGTTTGGATGGAAAAACATTGAGATTTTTTTATAACGCCTGCTCAGAAGAGATACCAAGGGAGTGGAACAAGTTGTTGGAGGATGTGTGGTTCAGATATAGCCAACCATTATCATTTATTTTGGGATTGTCCAAAACTTTTGTCTTACTGGCGTGACATACATGACTGTTTGGAACACATATTTCAAATTACTATACAATTTGATATCAGCTCAATTTACTTTGGTACCATGGTATTGAATAATCAAACAATAACCGATAAATATTTAATGAAGATATTATTGATTGGAGCGAAGAAAGCTGTAACAAGAAAGTGGCTACAGCCCAATGTACCGTCACTGGAAGACTGACAAGGAACTGTTCATGAAATCTACATCATGGAGAGACTGACGTTCGCTTTAAAACTACAATCAGAAAAAATTAAGACATGGTGGTCAAAATGGATTAGATATATAAGAACCAGAGAGACCGGAGACCAGAACTGCTTTAAGTACCCTTATAACATGGCTTGATGTACCAGATTATTGATTATTGGGATAAATGAAAATTGATGTCAGTAGATCTGGGTGGGAAATGAGGAAGTGTGACATCTGTTGTTCAATGGTTCTTGTTTTACACATTGTAAAAAATAAAAAATAAAAATAGATGGGAGATTATATGATGGCATTTATGTAAGTGCATGATTGTGAGTCTAAATTTACCTTGTATGTTTCTCCTTGATAAAAATAAAATTAAAAAAAGTGCCTTGACATATTGGCAGCATTATCTGCACTTTTTTTCAATTACGTTTCAGGAAACACATGAAGCGTAGCTTTGCCAATGGTAGCGAGGCAGAAAACTAGCTAGTACAGGATAATGTACTATAGCAAACCAACTTGTGTACCTATTGTAAACTGATAACAGCAAGTCTCAGCGGTCTCATGTTATGCTGTTGATTTCACTTGGGCTTGGGATGACCAATTAAGTCAAAAAATGTTGCCATGTACGCTGAAATATCAACAATTAGAATACCCTTCCTAATTCCATGCAATAGACAGTCCACAACCCTCTAGTCATATTGCTCATTAAGGCATTGAACCGCCTGGTTGACAGTTACTCTAGTCTGTGGGTGTTGGTAGTTTACAGTATAATTGGGGACTTGTGACCAAGTGAATTACCTGAATTCCTGATATCATATCTGAGAATTTTTAGTCTGTCTATAATTTAAACACATGCGTCTCTCTATATTGAAAAATGTGTTAGGGAAAAGCTGTAAAATAAATGTAAAAATAAATAAATCACTCAGAGAACTGTAAGTACGCTAGCCTATCCTGTAATGAATAAAATATTTATAAGCAATATTTATTAAAGTCCAAGCATTCTATATACTTTGTATGGAATTGCACACTAATGAGTTTAATAGATAGCTTAAATAGCGGGTTCAATTTACAGGTGGTTTAAATTAATGCGGCCTATTAGACCTCTTCTAAGGACTCTCAAGCAGAACCTGTTTGATTGACAGCTCCCAGACTCTCCTATGGCAGTTTTGTTGCATCTGTTAGGGTATGACATATGACATCTTCTTAATGAATATTGATGTATCAGGCCTATGATATATGGTTCTTTTGAGTGCTTATATGCATTTTGCTGGCCTCAACATATTTTCTGCATACTGTAGCGATGCCCAACTTCAACCAGAAAAACTGTCCAAATTAAATCTAAAAACGTGAGTGGATTTCTAATTACCTTTAATAAAATCTGTGTGAAGGGGGCTCCCCCTTGTGGCAGGAATAGGGAAGCACGCCGGGCGTGCTGGTCTAGTCCAACCAACCAGGAAAGAGGGCTTCCTGTGATCTGGACTGAGGCGGATGAGACCAGAACCTTTGTTCTCTCTACGTCCACGCCAAATAATTAAAATGAACCCCTCGTTCTGAGTGACCTGTTAGATTTTCTTCCAGTTTTCGCCTCAATATGTATTTTTGTCGGCTGCTGTTTATTTGTATAAAATAGCAAAATACACCGTGTAATCGGAGGAACTCGTTGGGATATTTTGTTTTTCTGCCGTGTGCTCAATGGATATTAAACGCAGAAATGACAGTAACAGCTGTCGAGGTGCGTGTATGTAAATTTTCACAAATGTATAACCTGCTCATGCTGATACAAACCTGAATACAACTCGGAAACGAGTAGACTATTGCATGCGGTTTATAGTAATTGAGAGTTGCTGTGAAGTCATTATTTCAGTTGTCATGTGATTTTCAGCCGCTTTGCCAGTATGTAGCCTACACAATGCAATGGGCTCTAGTGTGTAGGCTAAACATAAAGTGCGGGGTGGGTGAAGCGCTCAGGTTCCTCTTTGTGTTGTAGTTGGTATTGTATGCGTTACGCCCTTCCAAATCCTGACACTTGACATAAAACAGCACGTTCGCCACACGTGACAGTTTTGCAGACAAGGTAGAGATTTTCTTCTTTCTCGCGTTGATTCCGATGAGACAACTCTTTCTACACATAGACAGCATCCACTCTGCACCTATACACGCAGAGTAGTAGGCCTAACCAAAGCTTTCTTTCCATGTATTGATCATTACACAGTACTAAAGGTGCTTTAGGATGTGTACTACTTCAATTTGGGGAAAAAAACAAATTGAAAAAAACCCACCAACCTATTTACAATCCCACTGTGAATGTCATAGCAACGTTTTGTTGAACATTAAGCACAATTCTTTGTTTATGGACTTCAACTTCCCAGCCACATACCTGACATAGCTAACCTTAGGCTACTTTGGCAAAACTGGGTGGCTGATCCTTCCAGAATGATAATGGACAAACATTGTCTATAACTGGTTTACTTATCTGGTCTGTTGTGTGTAAAGTGTAAAGTGGCCATACAGAACTATTTATTTTAAAGGCAAGCAACAGTTTACTTTAATGCGAGCCATGAATTCAGAATGTACTGAAGCAAAATACGTAGGAATACTTCTGGAACTAATGAATTCCTCTTAACTACTAATTTTAATGTTCCTGTCTGTGTTTCTCTCACTCCTATAGGTAATGATCTTTCAGTGTCTTATCTTCGTCTATTGGCCCCACCCTTGCAGCTTTATTCGGCTGCGTTGTGGCAAGTTGTGCAGCAAGGACTGGTGGATCATTATGGGATGCTCGAGGAGTTTGTTACCATGGTGACAGAATTGGTTCCGGAGATGATGAGTTACAGGCAGAGGGCGGAACTTATCCTTGGACTGAGGGCCCGGGTCAGTAATTTAGTCTGTTTTTCTGTCGATGAAGTAGAATAGACTGTTATGCAGACTCGCAATCCATGTTGTCCATGATATCTTGGCAGGGAATGGTTCAAGGTTTCCTCCGTTTAATTATAAAATGTTTTTCGATTCAAGGCTAAAGATTGTTTGCTTCCTGCTTAAGGCCTGTACACATAAACTTGACCTGACTTGTCTTTCGCTAAAACCAGCTAGTTCTGGAGCTGTGCCGTGGCGAGAACCCAGCCGATCTGCGGACCATTCAAACACACCTGGACAGAATCAAGGCTCCTGTCAGCACTGCTAAGGACCACCATGTCAGTAAACTATTTTACTTTACACCACAGAAAGCACCTGACTGTAACATTGGTTATTGTTCCAGGGAAGGGAATGAAATCAGGCTTTTATGTACTGAATAAAATCACAGGTTGCAGTGCAGTTACAGTAGCGTCATTAAATGAACCATAGCTGCCCTCTATAGGTTGAAAAATTGAGCATTGTTGCACTTCTGTCCTGTGTTACAGGTAACCATTCATCAGGTGGAGGAATCTGAGGTGAACTTTGTGGAGCTTGTCCATACTTTATTGGAAAACTGTTCTGAAAGGGAACACTTCTTTCAGGTGAGAATAATAGATTACCTCTATTATTGTATTATTTAAATGTTTTGGGCAGGTTATGTATTCTATACATTCAGAATTCCCTAACAGTGATTGCCTCCATCCCCATGAAAGGACATGGTAGGACATGCACACATGACCTTTAAATAGAAGGGAATGGCAACTTGGAACTAAAAAATTCTTACATGCTATCATCTAGATTTTGAGGATTTTCCAGCCAATGGGAAACAATATTTGGTTTATGCATTTAACCCATCATCCAGTATTACATTTAATGTATGACCTATGTAGTGTTTGTACCAAACTGGCTTCTAGCTTCCCCGGGGGGATCCAGGTTGCTTAATTAGGTGCAGGTGTTGTGTGACGGGCTGCCCCTGGCTGTTGCAATACTGTGAAAAATATTGCAATGCAGGCATATTTTACAGATCAAAAGCTATCTGCAAATTAAAGGTACAGTATGTAGGATTTAGGGGGATCTATTAGCAGAAATGGAATATAGTATTCATAATTATGTTTTCATTAGTGTATATTCACCTGTAACAACAAATCGAATTGTTTTCGTAAGCTTAGAATGAGCCCTTCATATCTACATAGGTCCTCTTCCACGGGGCCTGCCATGTTGGTAACTCGGCCACCGATCTTTCTACTTCATAGCACTAATCCCACTAACAATCCTTATTCTATCCTCCTTTCCTCCCTTAAAAAAATATCCAGATTATTGTAAATATGAACTGTTTTAAAGAGCGAATAATACACTTTCGAGTTAATGAATAGGTGAAGTAACCTTGTTACATGATGCTGTTGACAAATGTATTTATTGTAAGTCGCTTTGGATAAAAGTGTCTGCTAAATTATGTAAATGTTGCGTTTTTACGTTGAAGTGGCAACTTGAATCCGGCCACTGTAGGTTCTAATACACGCTTAGAAAGGGAGAGGTGAGAAAGGCGTATATGAGGCATATACGAGGCGTATACGAGGCGTATACGAGGCGTATAGGAGGTTGCAGATTGCAATCTACAACCTAACTGCTAGATGCCACTAAATCCTACATACTGAGCGATTAATGCTTCTGCATCACATCGACAGGCACCACCTTTAAATATGGAACAACTCGTCACGGCTGTTTCGGCAAACTTCAAGCGTGTCGGCTATTTCTATAAGGAAGACCGTATGCCAGGGTGCTTTGGAATTAGTGATCTGTCATCGTCTAAATGTTCCAGGTGCACAACAACAGATTCGCTGAAAATTAATATTTTATATGTCTGAACATTTATATGAACATTAATTCTCATGGCTTTCACTAGACGAAGGCATTTCCTGGTTGTTCAGACAGCAAAAAAATACAATCAGCGATCTTTCATAAATACTTACATAAATACATAAATAAAATAATCGGCACAAACTGTTTTCCATGCACAATATTGGGATAGTTAAGAGATTCTCTGGGAAGAAATATTGTTACATGTTTAGAACACTAAGCGTTTACACTCTATTCATGAGCTTAGCAGGAGGACATCCATTGCCGTGTGGTGGGGATCCGCGTGTGACACATGCTCAGTCAACACGCACAGGTTTGCACAGCAGATATACCAGCGCACACGTATAAATGCTCACAACGGCGTAGGTTATGGCGTAGCCTCTGCGTTGATGCGACACAGAAGCATAAATCGGCCTTAAGTATATTGAAGGGGAAATTTATCTTAAAGCCCGTATGGACCACATTAGACTTCTTACATAGGAAAAAAAAGTATATCAAATGGATTATAAAAATACAACTTTCTTAATCGTATACAATAATAATTATTTATCGTTTGCAGGAGATTTTTCCTGTATACTTTGGATCAAAGTATGACACGGCACTAGAGATGTTGGTGTGGGAGTTCATTTCCAGGCTAGAGGAACTACTTCCTGTCCCAGACTTCACACAGGTGCCAGGTTTATCCTAACTCTGACCTTGAACCCATGCAATAAATATGTGTCCTTATTATTGACCTAACTTTACTTGACCTTGACCTGGTGCGGATGGTTATTCAACATTCAGGTGGGTTATCGCAGTAAAACTAGCGTTTATCTCTATTTACAGATGGCTGCTTGGCTCGGAGAGTCGCCGTCCTTCCTCGAGGACTGTTTGCAGTCCTTCTCGCCACCACAAGACATGAAGGCCATACTTGTTCACCACAGAAATCTTGGCCACATTGAAGAGAAAGGTAGATAAAACACATTGGCATTCATACCATGACTGCAAGAAATCATTGTGTTTAACCCACTTTTTTTCCTCAATTCCAGATCCTAGTTTATTACCAATGGACGACTGCATTCTCTCCTCCCTGTCGGTACTTGCTATGACCAGACGGGATGCCGCAACTGCTTCCTGTTTGTCCTCCCCGGAGGATTCCCCCCTTCCAGTGAACCAGGAACACCCAGGTGTTCCCAATGGTCAGGCACACCCAGGGAGACTCCACCATACGATGAAGGTCGGAGTTCAAGACTCAGCGGGCGGGTCGTCAAACGCCGCCAGGAACCCCCGTGACCTCTCACCCCCGGTAGAGCCAGCAACCGATGACAACCTCCAGAGTTGGCGAGGAGGGCGGGTATTGAGGAAGAGAAAACTGAGTGGGAATCCGGAGGTGCTGTCAGAACAACCCGCGGAGGCGTTGCCGTCCCTGTAAGATTGTCCACCATTGGAAGGGTTTGTTGTTTGTTATCTATCAAGACCTCGCTAGTGGGCTTCTTGGTGGTTCCACAACCTGTCTTCCATCGTGGCTTTCTATATCCCCTGAGTCTATTTAGACATATCTAGTAACCGTCTAGTAAAAAAAAAGTTAACTTTTCTTTTTTCTTTATTGTTTTTCTGCTTTGCTTTTACCTCCATTACTGTTGCCTTGGTTATTTATTTATTTTTGGGCATTTAGATGTGGCTGTCAACATCTGATTTGACTCTAGATCATTTATTGTTTCATTATCTGCCTGAATGCCCAGTTGTATTTTTTGCATGTGACTTTTTTTTTTGGTTATGTAATGCATTTTTGCATAACTAGGCGAGAAAGTGAAGTGAGAAATTCTGAACCACGATTGTGTGCTTTGACCATGCAGGGATTCCCCGGTGGTGGTTGAGAGCTCGGGTGAATCTCCTCTCATCTCCATATGGGGAGAATACACAGGTGTGTGTTTGAGTATCTGTCTTTATGTGTCTTGAAGTTGTATTACCTTGAAAGGCACACATGGTTGTGTTATAACGCCAAAATGTTCTTCCCTAGCTCATTATTAATGTTTTGGAATGCACCTGTCCACAAAAGGGTGTATTATGACTGAAGGGGGTAGGGGGCGGTGTGTGCCTTGGAGCCCTGTAAGGGGAGGAGTAGAGGGGAGTGCCAGACACTCAGCAAACAAGTGTGGGAGGGAGTTTCAAACAAAAACAAGGTTGTTTGTAATGCTGGTTTGAACTACAAGGGGGTTCCAGAAAACAAATCAAAAATTGTCCCTTTTAAATGAATAATTAAAGAGTAATTAAAGGAATGAGAATAATAAGGCCCAACTTTTTTCAGAGTGAAAGTTGGACCTTTATCTAAGTAACACCATTCCTCTTCTTTTAGAGTCTCAGGAAACTGCTTACCGCCCTGTCACAGACATGAAAGTTCCCTGGTCGGACGATGAGACTCTCAACCTACTAGACATTTGGGGAAAGGACTCAGTTCAGCGGGGTTTAAAAGGTTGCCTGAAAAATCGCCACATATTCACTCTGATAGCTCAAAAGATGGCAGAGAGGGGCTATACAAGGTCCGTGGAACAGTGTCAGACCAGAATCAAACGGCTGAAGAAATGCTATCGACAAACTCTCCAGAAGAAGAAGTGGGTATATATTCACTCTAGATCTGTGTGTTTGTATATTTGTATATCTGTCTGTCTGTCATGGCTGCATTCACTGAAGTCAGAGTGTTGCATATTCTGGTTAGCTGCAATAATTAAGTGCGCACCAATATGTAAATGAAGTGATTTGGTGTAGGAGGCCAGCACAAACCATCTCCTCTAATAGGCTATTTCGTTTCTCCATTTCCAGAAGAGACAGGAAGAACCCCAAGCTGCATATTAGACCCAATAGCGCATGGCACTGTACAAGCATAAAACACCAAACTCATTCATTTGAAAATGTGTTTTCCTCATAAGTGCTTTCTACTTTTTTTATACCAGAGGAAACCCCAGGCTAGAGTGTAAATTCTTCGATCAACTGGAACAAGTCCTCGGCACCGGAGGCCCCTCTACTGTTCCTGAGGTGACCTTTGATGTTGAGGAAATGATGGAGGAAGACCAGGGACAAGACAGTGGGGACGATTTACAGTTTATCGGCCACACAAGCCGAGAGGAATTCGGTACGGTATCCTGTTTAATGTCAGTTAATAAACCAGTAAGTGAAATGAGACATTTTAGTCAACTTAGCACACTTGGTTGTATACCCAAAGGTTTTGTCCATTTCAAGTTTATTTTATTTATTTATTTACTGTATAACTGATTGATTCATTAATAACAGAAATTTTGTGCGTAATACCATAATGTAGTTTCAATACTTGATATATTCCTTTAAGGAACCAGAAGTGTTCCATGGACAGATTTGGAGACCCTGGCCCTCATCAACATATGGGGTGAGGAGCAAATGCAGCAGGAATTGAAGGGCATGCACAGAACCGGACACATTTTTGCCCTAATATCCACCAAGTTGGCCACTCAGGGTTTCTCCAGAACAGCAGAGCAGTGCCAGACAAGGGTGAAAAGGCTAAAAGCGAGTTTCAGGCAGTGCTACGAGAACAAGTATGTATGTCTACCGCAGGTGTAGGCTCGTGATTTTAAAACGGCCCGACCTATTGACCTGTAATCAAGCCACATAATGTGTTTATTGTTTTCAAGTGTTGTACGACAGCATTTTAAAGGTACATTCCTCGATTTGCATCTGGAATGGTTGAAAACGGCGTTAGAAACGCGCAGTTGTTTTGGTGAAACTTGGGCAATACAATATAGCACGCCATTCTCTACCCTTCTCCCTACACCCACCCACACTTTGACGGCCAGTTGTGTTTCAACAATTTACTCAAACAGAAATTTGGGGTTCTGGGGGTGCTTAAAGGCAGTCGAGGAGTGCATCTTTAATTGTTTGTAAATTGTTAATATTTTGGTTCTAATATTCCTTACAGCAATATAGTGATGAAATGCATATGATGCTTTTGAATAGTCGCTTAAATCTGCATTCTTCTCATTCTGAAAAATTAGCATGAAGGGAAAAGAGCAGGTTGAGTGCAAGTTCTATGAACAACTGGGGAGAATCTTAATCCGGGACCTGCCGTCTCTGGCCGAGTCGGGAGAAAGCCACAAGGATTTAGACCTGAGTCTCGGACAGGCAGACATGGCTGCTCTGTCACATCAGTGGTTTGGTATGAATACAACACTGTTGTGTAATTCCACATGAGTACCCCATTGTGGGGAAGCAGGAAAAATATAGACAGACTTGGATTTACACAAATTACACAATTGTGTTTGTCTTCAGAGGCTGCAGTGGGCGTCCAGGAAGAGAGGAAGAAAGTCCCTTGGTCCGACAAAGAGACCGTCATCCTTCTAGAGATCTGGGGAGAGCACCAGGTAAGGCAGTATTATGAGCCAAGAAAGAATCTGGAAGAACTTGAGTAAGGTATGGTTGACCGCTTTACATTCATAATGTAACATATAGAAAGGGTAGGGTATTTATTGACCAAAGAAAATAAAGCAGGTCCCCGTAACACATACATGTATGTGCAAGCTTTTCAAAAAGTAGTTCCTCTGACAGATGAGAGCAAATCGCTAATTCTACTCTGCGCTGTTGTACACCTTGTAAATACAGTACTACATATGAAAAGATGTGCTGAAATGGGAGAATTCAAAATATTTTGTATAATCATATAATGATAATCGATGCTTACACTTGCGGTTGAAAACCAGCTTCACAAAAACATTGTTGTATATATATATATATATATAACCTTAGTGAATGCACGCCCCTCCTCCACCAACACCTTTGTATCTGAGGAGGAAATGTCTGGTACTGGGGCACCTTGAACACATGTAAAAATAGCAGCCTTTTAATATATCATTTGCCCTTGGGTTCAGATGCAGCAGAAGCTCAGATGCTCACCCCACAATGGTCACATCTTTACCGAGATATCAGAGAAGCTCAGCGCCAGTGGTTATTCCCGCAGTGCAGACCAATGTCACACTAGGATCAAACGCCTGAAGTCTACCTATCGCCAATGTCAGGAAAGTATGAGGTAACTGATATGAATGATACGAATCGCTGTCCAGAATATCCTTTTGGAGGCAGTTTTGCTGTGAAGGTTTATCCAATCTTTAGAGCAGTGTAGTTGGAAAGTCAACTCAATGAAGAAGAATTGCCAGTGCAATATTTTGTAATATTATTCTGTCTATTAGTGTCTAATTTCATATCAATATAATGTATAAAGTCTCAGATTATAACTAAATAATATCACTAATTGTGACTAATTCATGCAAACACTAACTGCTGTCATGTATGTGTTTCTGTGTGAATTATCGTCATTGCTGCTCTCAGCAAAACTGGGAACGATCGAGTCGATTTCAAATTCTACGACCTGTTGGAGCAAATCGTTGACAAACCGCCGTCCACGTCATCCACACTGGTGACAGAATCCATCGAAATATCAGACGATTCCAGCGACGACTCTGTCAACGACATGGGTAAACTACTTCATGGATCGTAAATGTTGGGTTTGGACAAATGACGTGCCTGAGGAAATAACCATTGTATTCCCCCCCCCCCCCCCCGCAAAGAAGCAGATATGAGCGCACCTCCCGAGAAGGCGGCGCCTGGCGTCTGGTCAGATAAGGAGACTCTGGCTCTCATCGACATCTGGGGCGAAGACGAGGTCCAGAGGGCGCTGAGGGGCTTCGTCCACAACGGACATGTGTATGCTAATATATCAGAGAAAATGCATGACCTCGGCTACTCCAAAACCCCCGAGCAGTGTCGCTGGAAAGTCAAATCGCTGAGGAAAAACTTTCGCCAGTGCTACGACAGAAATAAGTATGACCTGTTCAGATGTAATAATGCAGTATTAAGTCATATTATCAAGTTTGACTAAGTACTAGTTGTATTTTCTGTTTTTAGGCTTGGAAGAAACAAAGTGGAATATAAATTCTATAAGCAGCTGGAGGGAATACTAGGACACGAGGCTGCCTCTATAGATGAATATGATGGACAAGATGAACAGGAAGACCAAGATACAGGTACTACAATATTCAATAATAATAATGTAGTAAGTAAATCAAATGGTAAAGGTACACTCCTTGATTGCATTATACCCAGAACCACAAATGTCCGTTCCAGCTCACTGCTTATGTTTGTAAACACAACTGTTTAGAGGGAGGGGTAGAGAGCGGGGTGAGTCTAGGGATGCTGTAGGGGGTAGGAGTAGAGAGGAGTCCCAGCCACTGAGCACTCAGGTGCATAAGGGGCATGCCCTCTTGGAGTTTTAAATTCAAACAACAATGTTTTTGTAGTGCTGGTCTCAACCACAAGAGCCATTCTGTACATAAACCGAGACCAGCACTATCATTCAAAAGGTGAATTTAGGGTCACTTAGAAATGTCCTTGTTTTTTTAAAGAAAAGCAAACTTTTTGTCCATTAAAATAACATCAAATTGATCAGAAATACTGTGTAGAGATAGTTAATGTTGTAAATGACTATTGTAGCCGGAAACGGCTGATTTTTAATGGAATATCTACATAGGCGTACAGAGGTCCATTTTCAGCAACCATCACTGTGTTCCAATGGCACGTTGTGTTAGCTAAGTTGATCATTTTAAAAAGGCAAACTGATCATTACAAACCATTTTTACAATGATGCTAGCACACCTGAAAGCTGTTCTGGTTGAAGAAGCAATAAAACTGGCCTTCTTTAGACTAGTTGAGTATCTGCAGCACCATCCTCCAATATAAACAAATCAGCCTCTTTTTCAAACCAGTAGTTGTACAGTCTGCTTGTCTCCCAAATCAGACATGGATGGCATTAAATCCTCGCCCTGGTCGGAGCAGGAAACGGTCGCCCTCATCGAACTGTGGGCCGACGACAAAGTGCAGCACAACCTGAAAACCAGCGTCCGCAATAGCCACATATACGCTGACCTGGCGGACAAGATGGCCGCCACGGGATACCTCAGGACGGCAGAACAGTGCCAGTCAAGAATAAAAAGGTTGAGGAAGACATACAAGCGCTTCTGCGACAGCCGGAGGTACACATAAACCAATAAAAACACTTTAAAGAAGCCGGATTAATAGTGAACCGTCCAGTTGAAGGCTGCTACTTTTTTAGTTATGCCTTGGCCCATTTTTCCCATCTTACCATGTGTCCTTGTCCACCAGGAGCAGAGGGCAGCCCATGCTGTTTAGGTATTACCAGCTACTGGAGCCTGTCCTTGGGGATGATGCTGCCCATGCTGATGTAGACACCACTGTTGGAGACAGCACCATGTATCCCCTTCTGGACAAAGAGGATGACCTGTGTATGACTTGACTTTACATATGCATCGTAATGCAACACTGACAATACGCTCTCAGTGGTGAACAAGCAAAGAGGTTAAAATAATCGTTGAGAATGTGTTTACAATTAGATAGATTATTATTGTAGGTTTATATTCAGATTAATAGGTAGAAATGTAGATATTGTACATTGAAGGTACACTCTGTGATTGTGTTATAGCACTCCCAAACCCCACATTTCCACCCAAGCTCACTGTTTATGTTTGAAGCACAACTCTGTACGAAAGACGTTGTTTCTGGTCATGCTGGTTTCAACCACAAGGTGTCCCTTTAAAGAGACACGTACGTTTCTCCTGTCTCTTCGTTCAGACGACCAGGCCTCCACCAGCCACCACCTGGCCGAGTCCAGCAGAAAGATGCCTTGGTCTGACCGCGAGACGCGGACCCTGCTGGAGGTCTGGGGCGAAGATGGCGTCCAGGCCACGCTGAGGGGCAGCGTGAAGAACCGGCACATCTACGACTACATCTCCCAGAAGATGAGGGAACACGGCTTCATAAGAACGACGGAGCAGTGCTACACTCGCGTGAAGCGCCTCAAAGCGGGCTTCCTTCACGACAAGTCAGTGGCCACCTATGGCGCTATTACCCACATCCTCCTGCGATTTGCGACTGCCCTTTGACCTTTACACGTTCCTCTGACCTCAGGGAGGAGTTTAGGTTCTTCAGTGAGATGGAGGAGATCTTCGGCAGGGAGCTGAAAGACGACAGAACGGTCGCGGAGTCTCTGGTCGCAGAGCCTGCTGAGTCCACGCCTGAGTCGGACCAAATGAAAGGTAAACCAATAAATGATTATTATACATCTGGTATAAATAACTTTCTTAGACAGCTGGTAGTGGTTAGCTGCTGATGACCTAATTGGTTGAGTTATTTGTGGCGTACCATTGGAACAGTGTGTCAGCTTGACAGAAATGTACATAATGAGCCCACATACAAAACCCACACAGGTGTTTTCAGTTAATGTGGCTTATTAGAGCTCAGGACGGTCTGGCTGTGGAAAGCTTGATTGACATCTCCCTGATTTTCTTATGTCAGGTTTGTTGTACCTGTTAGGGCGGGACAAATGAGCCCTTCCTTGTGATTGGCTGTTTAAGTACAATGCAGTTTGCAGGTTTCCAAGGCGTTAATAAAAGCAAGAGATAGTTCATTGTTCAGAAACACCAAGGTGTTTATTAAGGCGGTTATTACCTCAGACAACCACTGGGTGGCGGAAGGCTCCAAGCTAGCCTGGAGTGACAGTGAGACCGAACTCCTCCTGGACATCTGGGGCAGCGAGGACATCCAGGAGGACTTGAGGGGCTGTGCCAAGAACAAGCACATCTTCGCCCGCATCTCTCGGGCCATGGCGAGCCAGGGCTTCCTACGAACTGCGGAGCAGTGTCAGACCAGGATCAAGAGGCTCAGGGCGAGCTTTCGTCAGTTCATCGAAGGCAGAAAGTAAGCAGGCGGGGGCAGCATTGCCAGGCATGAAATCAGCCTTTTCAAATGTACCCATTTGGATTGTGTAGAATTGCATCAGGCTCACTCCTCAATTATGTTAAAGTGCCTCAGAACACCACATTTCTGACCCTAAAGTTCACTGTTTGAGACACAACTGTGAACGTGTCTGAGGAGTGCCAGACACAATGCTTTTGTAACATGGGGTTTCAACTACAACTGCACAAACTGAGGCATTATCTATAACACTTACTATAGATTATTAAAGTTGTTTTCATCAACCTATCACATGTAAAGGGCTACCAACCACGGCATTTGAATACACATACTGTAACCCACCCCTCAAGGGGGAGTGCTAGTCATACTGTTTAGTGGAGGGGTGTGGGGTGAAAATGAATACTTTTTTAAATAATATTACGTTTATTGTGGCTTATAGTCAAAACTGTACATTTCAGTGTTATTGTTATGGGTGCAGGGGTCAAAAACGGGTGTGAGAACACCTAGGCTATAATAACACTGTGACTTTTAATCAATGCCCATGATTCTGTTTCTGCTTCTGCTGATTCCAGAGGAGAAAAACAGGAGTGCAAGTACTTCAATCAGCTGGTGCGGATATTCGGGAGTCAGTTCGTCACCCCAGACTTCCTGGCCGACGAGCCTGTCGATCTCATAGGTGAGAGGAGCTCCATAATCCCACTAAACAACGCCCTGCAAGCGCTGGCGTTATAATAATACCAGGGAGAGTGTTTGATTCCTGTGATTATGTGTTTTCCATTAGCCCTACGTGGTGTAGCGCGCTATCAGCACCACTTAAGTACCTGTAGTCGCTACATTGTTATGGTTTTAAACTATGGTTCCCACACGAGTCAAATGGTTTTTCCTAAAGGTGGTATACGTAATGTTTGCCCTCAAGTGTGATTTCTTGATAAGTGTCCAGTTACTTTATGACGTTGAGCAAGAATTTCCCTTTTTTGCATTGTTCAGGTACTCCGGAATTGGACATCTGTCAATCTCCATAGAAACCACAGCAGGAAGCCCCACCCGGATAATGTGGAAAAAAATTTGGAGCAAAGAGAAGTTCAATAAAAATGTTAAAGGTGGAAAACTCACATAGTGGCTTTGATGCAAACGCTGTAATGAGGAGTGTAGTAATTCAGACTTTTGTGTGTGTATGTGTGCGTGCATCTGACCACAAGAGTGTCTTTTTAACTTTAAATTGAAGCCATTAAGGAATTATTTAAAATGTCAACACGCCTACTGGATGTTGCTTTCTTCAGAGTAACATCGTTTAAACAAAAAAATATTTTGTGTATGTTATGAAAGTGTGGGTATTACAGCACATTTTAAAATACATTCTGTAAGAGTAAGGGCTCTGACTGTGTTCATTAGAGTATCGTTTTCCAGAACCTATTTGAGGTCTTATGTGTTTCTATGTATTGCCCCATGTGAGAAGCACTGGCTAAAATTGTTACTATTTGTCAAAAATCTAAATGTGTTTTGGAATTCCTGTGTTTTCAATCCATTAATATTATATTGGTTCTACACTGTTGCATTTGCAGTTTTAAGCACCTTTATTTATATTCCCTTGCTGCTTTTAAACATTTATTTCATGTCTGCGTTATGTTTCAAATAAGTTTTCTTATGCTGTCTACATTTACAGACAAGCATTAAAACAAATCTATTTACATTTCTGTTTTATTTAATATTACTTAGGTGGTTGTAATAACTAAATGATTAGACTGAAAATATTTTTTAAAGCAACTTTAATAGTGTGCAAAGATGTGTCATCTACTTAACTTGTATCCATGCTTTACAGTAAACACTTATGAAGCACTTTAATTGGGAAAACAATTGGGAAAATCAAAAGTACATAAACAAAACAACGGTAAGTGGTAATCGGATCTCACACAAGCACAGGAAAAATCTTTAAGGTATGGCAATACTAGCTATGTCCCGCTAGATGGCGATAGTGGGTAGTAAATATTTAAATATTACAGTTAATTAGGTCCTGTTACTGTGTGTTAGTATACCAGTGCAGAACAAATTAATTAAATAATTACACTTTCGATTCTACAAGGGTAAAATGTAGTTTCAACATTTGGTGTACATGAAAATGTGTCGATTTCATTAAGCAGGAATTTCTAAATTTAATGTGCATTTATTATTGGTAACACTTTGACACATAAACTTGTATGTAATACTCAAGACATTTAGACACAAACAGGCACACGCACACACACACACACACACAGTTTGCAAAGGCCGGGACCATAATTATATGTCTAAATATGACAGCACATCCAACTGCCAATGTCTGGCTGTCAGTGGTGTGGGTGTGGGTGCACTGTCTGTATATGTAAATAGTAAAGGAAGAGAGACAAGCTAACTGAAATATATAGAGGGAGCAACTATACAGAGGGTGTTGCTGCACACACACACACACACAGACAGACACACAGTGCCACATCCCATTCTCAGACGTTACAGTGCTCATGTGTCATAGCCCTGCTGTTGACTACACTGATTTTCTGATCCCTTATTTTAACCTCCTAGCCTGTCTGGTCTTACAGTAATAATGGCCCCGCATGACAGGAGTGCCCAGGTCTACATGGGTCCTGGGGGAAAACAATACATTTGATTAATCTTGGATCTCATATGGATACACTTTCCTTATCTTCTGTTTGTATGACCACATAACAAGAGAAATGTGATAAACCTTGAAAGCATCAATCTCCACTCTCCTGTCCTGGACGCTTTTGGAATGTTATTATAGTTATTCAAATCAGCAAAAAAGAATCAGAAACACTGTGGATTAGAGTGTGTGTGCGTGTGCGTGTGCGTGTGCGCGTGCGTGTGTGTGGGAGGGGGCGGTGGGGCAGGACTGGACTAGGTTGCGTAACCTGCCACTGAATAGAATTCCTTTGCCCCAGGCCAGATATTTTCACCCTGCTAGACTACTCATGTATTGCCCTGTGTGTGTGTGTGTGTGTGTGTGTGCGTGTGCATGTTTAAATAGGGAAAGAAATGAACAAAAATTAATTTAAGAGAAGACAGAAGATAGTTTAGTACTTTGAGAGAAGTTGAGAGCAACAAGGAGAAATACAGAAATAGTGTGTGTGTGTGTGTGTGAGTGTATATGTGTGTACTGGGAGACTCCCTCTCTGAGGGTTGTGTATGGGCTTGTTGAAGCAGCATTCCTCTGCTCAGCTGCTACTGAGCAGAACATTCCAGAGAGACACAGAGACACAGGCAGATAGACAGACAGGGAACCTGGTGGTACTTCTCACATATGGGGGTGGGGGGGGATGGATGACATTAGTTTGCGGGTGTGTGCGCGCGCGTGTGTTGGCTCAGCGATAGCGTCTGTTCCCGTTCTGGTCTCCACTAGGCTGAATAGAGTGTTTGTTTGTTGTCGCAGAGAAAGCTTAAGGGAAACAGAGAGACTCAATACTTACTGAGCGCTTGGCAATGTTTCGTTTGTTTGTGCGAGTGTGTGTCCATTGGAAGTAAATGAATCGTGAATAAGTGTCTATTGAGTTCCCATCCTGTGAAAGTCCAGCCTACTCTCACTCTTTATCTAGCTCTCTCTCCTTCTCCCTCGGATTTTGGTTAGTCATTTAGTTCAAAGGGTAGTGTGTATTTATTGGCCAGAAGGGGCAGAGCGGAGAAAAGATGGCTCCCCGCAACACAGGGACACTACATGTATGTTTCGAATCGTGTGCCCTGGTTATATATTCAAACAGAATTGTAGAGGGACGTTTGTCCCTCAGAGTACACTCAGAGTGTACAGTATATAGGATATATGTTTTAATGCATCTACTTTGCTCTATTTCTCTCTCTCTCTCTCTCTCTCTCTCTCACTCCAGATTGAATATCAGACCTATTAATCTGTAGACTGCCTCTTCATTCCAACGCCTGGATAATCTCTCAGCCCTCTCTCACTTTATCTATATGTCTAATGTATAATAAAATGTATGATTAAATAAATAAATGTGTTTCTGTGTGATAGATAGATCGATAGATAGATAGATAGATAGATAGATAGATATACAGTGATGTGTGACCTTTCCCCCCGAGGTCAAGAATGCAGCCTGACACCATGCATACCTAGTTGTTGACAACGTTGCAGCATGTGTGTGTGTGTGATGTGTGCACATTGCATCTTTGTTTATTGGATTAATGTAAATGCAAGTAGTTTAGGTTGGGATTTGTTTAAGGATGTCAGTATAAGAATTAAGCAATCATTGGTTGCATCTGTATAGAAAGCTATAGATACCAAATGGATCACCTAGCTGTCTCGCTCTCTGTGTTGCTGAGAATGAAGTTAATTTACATTGCTAAAAATGGCCTAGCCTGTCACCACGTCGATAAGCAATGACGACTCTGCAATAAATCAGTATCGTGGCGACAACGATATATTTTTTATATTTTAATTACCACTACATAACAGTACATTGTGTATAGGCCCAGGCTACTCGGTGAATAAATTTTCACCAATGACACCTACGAAGTGTGATAAAATGATTGACCTGTCGGCTGTCCAATCTGTATCTGCAATCGTTTAACTCGACGGCCCAACAAACCAATGAGATGATAATTTTTGGTAGCAGTTATCCAATCATGATTGGATGTTTTCAGAAAAGGGCGGGTACATTTCTTAGCGGCTCTGACCACAGTCCGGATGTTCCCCAGTAGCGAATAACGAGTGGCTGTGTTAATGTGGCAACTGGGAGAGACAGGGAGGGGTAGATTGACTAGACTAGGTATTTTTTTGTTATTCCGTCAACGAAAGAACCAAGCTTTTATATTTTTTATGCAGTGACCACGCTCGTGAACTTATTTCCCGACAAGTAAACGGACCCTGCGTTTCTTTGGGATTATGTGGGTCTGAAAACAGCACAGGAGAAGAAAGAAGAAAAAGGGAAAACATGGGGCGATAAAAAAAGGTGTTGAAACGATGATTCTCTGGGAAGACTCGTGAACCTTATTTATTTATTTATTCTACTCCCCCCATTTCCCCTTTCGTATATTTTTGTTCTCCCTCGTTACTTAGGGGTTAGGTTTTTTTAAGAAAGGCACCGTGGGAAAGCCACGGGACAAACACGGGGACTGAAGGATGGACCAACCCAGCATCCTGAGAAAGTTTATCCAGGGGGTGAGCGCCATGCGAGAAGGGGACGAGAAGGGAGAGGACAACTTCGGCAGCGACTTTATGGTGGGTCAGAAATTAGCCCCCTAAAACACCGGACATTCCTCCTTCCTAGTTGCTTCCTCCTTCTCCGCTCTATTCCCATGTTTCCTATAAGACCCCGCTCCCATGCTTTATTCTGCCTTTCTCTCCACCCTAACTCGATTCGTTCCCATGCAGACCGGCATATTCCATCCCCTGTGTTCTGTCTGGGCTCCCCAAGGCGATGCGTAGGTAGCAGGGCTCCCTTTCGCATTCCTTCTTCCTCTCACTCCCATATCCAGGCTTACGTCGCGGCCTAGCATTGTCTCTCAAAGCACTGAGACTCGATGCCGTGCCATAATTGTTTCCCCCGCCTAAATTGTGCCTTGTACGGAATGGAAGAATGTATTATTTTATTGTAATAGCCTAATTACGATGATATAATGTTGTCAGACAAAGAAAACGGTACATACACGCAAATAAGGCACTAAAGCAGCATTACAGGACAGTGTTGGCATACGAATATACTAAAGCTGACAGTCTAAATTGGTTGCAAAGGAACGATTCCAGCACATCTGTACTCTTTAAACTCACGACAATGAACGGCCCTAAACACCATGGTGTGTACCCAAAGACCCAAGATTGTTCCTCTTGAGCTACGACAATTAATTATTGGCAAATTTAGAATGGGGTAGCATTCTGTGGGTTATTACCACCCTCATGTAGCTACAATGTAACCATACCCGATTGTTACAAGACAATGCAGCCTGCAAACTCTATAGAACCTCAAGAGGTAGACTTCTGCCAGGTTTCAATTGTACATTTAGGGTTGACTTTCTATAACACACAGTGTCAACATCTATGATTGCTACTGGACACGTTTATGCAATAAGATGCTGAAACCAGCATCACACAGATGTTGTGCTAAGTGGGCTAAAAGCTAGCAAGTGTTCATAAATGACTCGTTGGCAAGCTTCATGTCTCCGAATTCAACTGGGTTGATCGGTATTGTGTGCCAGGGGCAAACAGTTTTGATCGGCAGAGAATCGCATATTTGGTAACATTTGGGGTGTAAGGTCTTTGCTTTTCCTCTATTACCCCATAGTCTCAACCATGGGCACGCAACACTCCCTTTCTGCTTCATACAAGCTGCTTGCTGGAGCTTGCAACATTCTTGACCCATTTCACAACATTTTGTTCTGGCTGCAAAACCTTGCATTTCTCTGCTCTTGAACACACTTGCTCTGACAGAGTAGGGGTATCTATCTTTTCCTCTCTATATGTTTATATTGTATACAGTATATTTGTGTGTCAGTGAGGCTGATGACTTAGCCTGTCCTGTCCATGAGAGGCATTGAGGAAGTGCCGCATGGATGAAAGAACCGGAAGCAGAGCGTTATCTGTCATAGGAACTATACTTGTTCCTATGACATGGGATCTTGTAATTGTTAATAGTTAACAAGTAAACCATTATAAAGTTTATTTAGTTTGAAGCCGTTACAATGGGGTTTTGTGCTGTCAGCCTATGACACATGTATGCATGCATGAAGGGCTGCTTCCACTTGTTATTAAGCCTTTATTAAGCTAGGTAGAGTTGACGCGGCATTACAGTGTGGTGTATTTCTCACCAGTTTTTTGTTACCATTACATTAAATCTTCAGGCAGTATACTGAATTTAACCAAATTTCCTAAAAAATTCTTCTTAAACAGCCACACTTACTTTTTAGATCTCCAATGACAAACATAGACTTATTTATTTCAGTCTTTTTGTTAGCCACAGCACAGATTTTCCTGTGCATGTGAATCACAGTATTGCAAGTAAATAGCGTATTTTTTGCCCACTGAACCACCCTGACACGACACGAATACTTTAGTTGTCTATTGTTTTCTATATATAGGATGAGTTTTATAGACATAATTACAGTGCTCTAGCAGGGGAAGGAGTCAGAAATTATATGGCTTGTTGTATTGTTGTCCACAGCTGTATAAGGGCATTTTATGAGGGTCTTTTTGAGATGTTTCAGCATCACTAAAAGCCATGGTATACTTCAGATGAACATGATTCTAGCGAGCAAACCAGCGGGTGTCCAACTGCTGTGTCAGTGCCACACTTGGGTTCAAGCGCCGTAGAACTGTTCAAAAATGGCGAACACCATCAGAAATTCAGGGAACTTTGTGATATGTGTTCGGTAATGGAATCAGAGACACCCCAAAAATTCTCAAGACAAAAGGTGGGCGTGCCACGCAATGTTCTGGGGGCTTTTTGTGTACAGGAAATGGAAAGAGGATAAGGTGAAGTCTCCGTGAGTAAAAACACCTCCACTTCCGCTATTGTTGCACTGAATAGTGCCCGACAACATATTTTTTGTTAAAAACACTTTTTACATGATCGGAATGGAGCTTAACGAGAAGGATTTAGAAAAGTTTGTTGTGCAACGTAAACATGCCGTTGATATTGGCACTTCCTGGTCTTGCAACTAAAACAGAGAGTTTTGGATCACCGGTACCGGTTAGCAGTTAGGTATGTGTAATCTGGTTTAGTGTTCTCGTTTTTCCTTTTCTAATTATTGGAGGTCTAGCTGTACTGCAGGGAGAAGGATGCACACAGCATGCTTCTATCTATTACAAGTAGCTAACCACACATACTGAGCCTAAACGCCACGCCCCTTCAATATTGGTTTGGAGTTTTCAAAGTAAGTGGGTTTTTAATGTCAGTGCCCCCTCTGCACACCATTTGGTTACTTTGCCATCAGACCCTTGATTTGCATCTAAGGTCTGAGGGTGAGAGGTTATATTGCGAGTATTACTTAAATTCACCGTTACAGATTCCAGTGGCAGATTAATCCAGTCATTTAAAATGTCCTAAGTAGGTACTGGTGCAGTTGCAGTGTCTTGCTCAAGGACACTCCCCCAGGACCTGCGGCTTTTTTTGTCAGCCCACTATCTGCCGTGACCGAAGTTGCGGTATGGCTGTGAACCCCTCTAACCACTAGGCCAATGTGTAGCAAAATGCCTTTCTGTAGATGTTCTTATTTAGCACTGTGAAGGAAACAAGGTATTTAAACTAGTAGAACTGATAACCCCAAATCTGTTTCAGTGTTATGCAAATTCACTGGGATGAACCTGTGTTCATGATGATCTTTAGACTTTATTGTGCCAATTATAATTAATAAGCAGCTATGTTTTTAACTGTGACAACAACTTTGGTTTATATGTGGGACACGAATACACATGACCACACTTGAGGAGCAAATATTTACCAACAAAATATCCCCCCCCCCCCCCCACACACACACACACACACACACACACACACCTCTTGCACAGTGCAGACAGGAT
>JAODLI010019831.1:0-31395 GCA_027575585.1 Percopsis omiscomaycus
GAGAGAGAGAGAGAGAGAGAGAGAGAGAGAGAGAGAGAGAGAGAGAGAGAGAGAGAGAGAGAGAGAGAGAGAAGACAGGCGTGGTGATAACAGCAGGGATGCTGCAGGTGTTGATTTATTTGATGGACTTGCGTGAGATCTCGTCTCAGGATCTTTCTATTTAATTGTGTGACTTTCGTTGCGTGCCCTGAGCAGCGTGCACAGGCAGAACGATAACCAGTTAAAATGTGAATGGTATCTGAAATGGTCAAACACACTGGCCATTCCGAAAAGCTGAGGATAGTGGAAAAAAAACACATGGTCGATGGATTGGAGGATAAAACCACATTTGTCCCACTTTGGCACCATCTGTGGCCTCTTGGTTCTGTCAAACTAGGGAAGGTTTGTGCGCCATAAGCAGAACAAGATAGATATAGAATCAAAATTCTAAATCAAAATAAATATTAAACATTAAAGGGACCCTCATCAAATTGTGCCTGAAACCAACCTTACAAAAATGTTGTTTTGTTTTAAAATTCTGAGTTTATGGCCCTCCCTCATCGGAGACTTCCTTTAAAACTACTGTATATAGTAAACCATACTATACCTTTAATGCTATTCTATAAAATATCCCTTTTTTATTTAAATAGATGGTGATGTCACTTTTTCCTCTGCATGGGGATTGAAATAGGACACAATGAGATTTAGCTAGGAGTTAATCTTCCAGCAAGTTGCTCCAAAACTATCGCTTTGCTCGCTTTAGGGGTTCAGGTTAGAAGACAGAACTTGTGAATTAAATTTTAGGATGACTTGTTTTCCAAGCCAGGACGGCTTAATGTCATGTCGCTGAGAGCGTTTTTTTTTTTTTTTTTTACTTCACCGCTGCTGTGCTTTCAGGCGCAACACTTTGCTGACACAGCCAATCATACTTTGTCATCGCACACACTGATTTTCCATTAAAGTTAAATCCTTGGGACTATTTTTGCTCAATTTCTCCCTTGCATCACTTTGTATTTATATTTCTCTTCAAGATTTCTCTCTCTCCGTTCTATCTCTTGTTCTGTCTATAACATTTTGTTTGTACTTACCCACATCCAGGACAGGCCGCAATAGCCCCCTAGTGGAAAAGGACAGAAATTACAGACATAATATCCCTGCTGCTCACACAGTTGTTTTTCTTTTTTGTTGTGTATCGACAACACTATTTTACCGGTAGTTTGCAGTAATATGTAATTGAGTGTGAATGGACCTGCGCTGGTCCGGTGGAGTGTTAATTCCACTATGAACGGCTGTGGAAAAGTGCTTTCAAATCTCTAGGTGGTTTTTGGTCGAACAGTTTCTAATTTGCTGCGTATATTTGTGTCAGAGATTAACACAGTGAGGTGTGCATCCATGGCCTAAACCAGCTGATTTGGCTAATTAATTCTCGCTCACACACCATGTCCACCACTGCCACAAAGTAATTCCTTCCTGAACCTTCTCAGAGACAGAATAGGACCGGAGAGGTGCATAAACCGAAGGTGGCAGACAAAGACAGACACGCAGAGAGAGACAGACAAACCGAAAGACAGACACAATGAGAAATAATCAGATAAAGACAGTGAAGGTGATGTATACTACAGAGGGAAGGACATAAGGAGGTATACAAAGGAGAGGAGAGTCCTATGCAATTATGGAGGCACAGATAAAGAGAGGTAGCTCAATAGAGACAGAGGAAGACAGGGGTTTGAATAGATTATAATTAGGTCTTATACAAGATGCATTGTCCTTAATTTTAATTGTAATGTTGGCAATTGAACCCCTTTTGGCTTGGATTCAACCACCCTAAACACGAGACTATATCCCCTGACGTTCAGGATGACAAAACAGACATGACAGCGACAGTTTAGTTTTTTTTGACCGACCGTACAGGGAGAGTTAACCATCACCAGACAGCTGAGAGGTGCTCTTGAGGTATGAGCCCCCCCAAGTCACACAGTGCTGATGCAGACGCTAGTCAGTTACAGTGGGTGGAGAAGATTTTTCCGCTGTGGTCCGCTGTGATATCTACTTCCCATGTCAGAAACAGCGCTCTTGGCAATCTGTCTCCCATGATGCACCCTGACAGCAGCCGTCGTGCGGTGCGGACACTGTTCCCCGTGTTGTGGGTGTAAAGGAGAAGGGACAGACTGCAGTGAAAATGAAGGGATGAAAGATGATGGACAATGGTGTGTGTGTGCAAATAGCTGTGTTTATGTGCGCATAGCTTGCATGTGTGTGCTTGTGTGTTTGTCGCGGTGGATACACCTTTCGTATGTGTGTGTAGGGTGCGTGCACAAGTGTGTCTCCGTGGAGGGTTTTCTCGGGTGCAGAGATACTCTATATGGCCTCTATCTCATGTACCTGAGTGCAGTTTCAGCTGGGCAAAACGGTACACTCTCACATTATGTCACTGACGCCATATCGGGAGTAAAACACCTCTCCGACTCAAGGTTAGACATTTACTGTACATTTTCTGTCCCACCTACGCAAGAGGCTAAAGAGGCTAAAGAGGCCTAAAGTTAATGAAAGACAAGAAAAAATAAATTAACTTGATGGTGGTATGGTCTAATGTATTGTTCATACATTGACATTGCATTGGTCACAAGACTGGTCTTGACGTCTTAAGACCACGTTTTTAAGGTATCGCAGTCAAACAGTATCTATACTTGGTCTTGTCTCTGTCTCAAACTGCAGAGCAGACTCTGGGTTTTATTTCAGACCCCACAAAATACAAAAGAGCACAGTCATTATCACCCACCTGTGCAGACATCTGAGCTATCGTATTTGTTACTCTTCCCAGCAAGCCCAACTGCAATCTAAGCAGCAGCCCATCCACATCGCCAAAGTCAGACACCCTTTAAACCTGCGAAGACACGTCGGCGGTCAAATACGTCAGTCTCACTCAGACCCTTATCACATCATAACAATGCATGTGCAAACTGTGTGTTTGTTAATGTGTATGAGTGGGTTGTGTCTGTGTGTACCTTTACAAGGGTGCGTATAGGTTTGTGTGCCTATATATGTGCCTATATATGTGCCTATATATCTGTCCATTTCTGATAGTGTCTATCCCAATGTGCAAGGGCAGACATACTTGATGTGTGTGTGTGTGTGTGAGGGCTTGTCACTCCAAGTCATACCTATTTCTCCTCAGTTTATTCGCGTAAACATAGCTGTCTACTCGTGTTTGGAAGCAGCGCACTGCTTATCTGTTTGCAGTATCACTTGTTTGGACATTCCTACAACTCAGAGACTCTTCCTGGTGTCTCCCAGGCTTATTTCTGTTGTCACAGCACCAGCCAGCCCTTCCTTAAAACTATTCCTTTCTATTTACCTTTACACATGATCCCTCACATCAGGTGACGTTAGACCCATAATGCATAAGCCACAAACGTTATTCACCTTGAATTTAGCTTTAAAACGTAGAATGTATTTGTTTTAAGTTTAGAATCTGGTTTAGGTAACACATACATGTACTGTATTTGTTACTGTAATTGTATTTGTATTTGTCAGTTTAATTTGTTAGTTAAGCCTAGAGAGAGAGAGAAACAGTGTGTTAAGCTCTTGCATTTGCTATAAGGTGCCATTGAGCAAGGCAACCCCAAAATGCTGGATTCCCTCATTTATCACAGACCCATAATACTAGAAGACCGCTTAGTTGAATGGACAGCTATTGATTGCGCACGTGTGTAGTTCCCTCTCCGTTTAAGCTTCGCTCTAAAATACGAGTATTTGAGCAACGTTGTAGAAACAATTTTTCTTTTATTTTGAGAATAAAGTCATAATATTACGAGAATAAAGTCGTAATATTACGAGAATAAAGGCATCGGCTAATATTACGAGAGTAAAGTAGTAATATTACAAGAATATAGTCGTAGGCTAATATTACGAGAATAAAGCAGTAATATTACAAGAATAATGTTGTAATATTATGAGAGTAAAGTCATACTTTTACGAGGAAAAAGTTATATTACAAGAATAAATGTGGCCCCAACTCAAACACATCTATGGTGTTAAAAAATAATAAGTTGAAAAATGAAATCCAATTTCAAGTTCAAATTGAAATTCACAGTAATGTCATATATTACGAGATATTCCTGCCATAGCCACAATGGGATTTGATAGGGGCGGGGATCACCAAGCTTTCAAGTCAGTAGCTTCTTTTTTAGATTTTACATTATGTAACTGGACTTATTGCTAGATAAAGTAGAGACCCTGTGACAGTAGCCTTGATGGTCCATAATGCATTGCAGCTGACAGACATCATACCAAACACTCACAAAAATCAATCAAATTGTGAAACTAGGCGATCAACTATGAATTATAATTTGGAGGACAGTTAGCATTAAAAAGAGAGAATTCAATCAACTGTCCATCATGTTTGTTTATTTCACAGAATCCACTGAGTTCTTCTAAATCCGTCCGGGTGCTATCGAACGTGTTTATGATAAATTTGTGAAATCACAAATGTAAACAGAGCTTACAGCAAATCATTTAAAAACAAAAAAACCTTGTCAAAAGGTACAGTAAAACATGAGGGTATTGAATATCAGATATGCAAAACAGTAACCAGCAGAGGAAAGTGGAATTCTCCTTACTGTGTTGAAAAGGTACACACTTCCAGGCTTCCCTGAATTAATAAAGGTTAAAAACATAACTTTCCAGTTATATTTGAGATTCCCCATAACCACTATCACATTGGTATTCATGAGAACTTTTTTTCTCTGGTGATATATTCGGCCCCTTTTAAACACAGCAACACAATCATAACGTTAGCGTCTTAATCCATGTTTGTGCTCTATCATACATTGTTTTACATGCCATAGGATTGATAATGTAGATTCACAAACACATGCACACAGTTATCCTTCTCACCTTCACCCGCCTGAGGGAACGACAGCAGGAGAAAGTAGGAAATAGCGCGAGAGAGAGAGAGAGAGCGAGCAAGAGAGAGAGAGACCATGGCAGTGACCGCCCCTCTATCGTGTCAATGACCTGCTTTTTTGCGGAAGAGTGGGCTTGCGGAAGAGAGGTATATTTTAGTTTCTACTTTTGACAAGCAAGAGAGACATGGTCGCCCATGTGAAACGGGTCAGAATCACGGTGGCCTCAAACAGTGACAGACCTTTTACAATGGAAATGGACCATTGTATGAAGAGGATGAGAGCCAAGAGCAAACAGTTTCATTTTTGGTTACATTTATTTATTGTATTCAATCAACACAGCAATGAATTATTTATCAGGAATATCATGGCCAAGTAATTCCTTATCAACATTTCTCTATGTCAGGGTCACTGGATAAAAAGCCACGCAAAATGCATTCTTCTTTGGTAAGCTGTTTAGGTGAGAAAGGACAATTTGCATATAGTAAAACTGCTATGGCAGCTGCTCTGGAGAGAATGTAGAAAGGAAATGTATTTGCTACAAAAAGGTAACTGCTTATCTCTGCCCTCGCCATTACTGCTCCTGTAACAACACTCTGCTTCTGTTTTCAGTCCTTTAAACCTCTTGTACAATGTGCACTCAGTTTAGTTTAACTTTAAATGCAAGAGATGGGTCTTTCTATCAGACTATTCTCTATTTGTCTCTCTCTATATCCATCTCTCACTCTCTCTGTAGCTTAAATCTATTCCGCTGGGGTGAAGCTTTCCAGAAGATGGGGACTAAGTGCTCAGTAGGGCTTCATATGCCAAAGGCAACCGTCCTACATCAAGCCAGCTATGATACAACATGTATTTCAACCACTTGGGACGAACCTCAAAAGTCCTAGGGCCTAGTTAGGACACACAGAGGCAGGTGTTCCCCTCCGAAAGGCTCTTTTTGGCCGCCGGTCGGGTCTGGGGACATCTGTTCTCTTTTTGTCCCCGCCTGCTGGCAGCCCTGTGCGGCCGCTTGGCACTTCGGGCTCGTAAGAGACCTATAGCTGGCAAACACATGCACGACGGCGCCAAGCCAGTCCTTGTTCTGCGCAGCCTGTCTAGGCCCGGGCCACAGAGATGGCCCCAGGTAAAGGGCAAACGTTAAACAAAGCAAAACAAAAAAAAAAACTATGTTGTTTGAAGAGTACTAGATGTTCCTCCTTTTTGGTCGGCAAAACAAGAAGAAAAAAAAGACCAAAGAGGTTGAGGAGAAGGACAACAATTATGTCGTCTTGAAGTAGGTCATGGGAGTGTACAGGGAGTGCCGCATTTGTCATAAGCGACAGCCCTATTAATCACGGGAAGGGTGGGTGTCGGTGCCCAGTGGCTTTGCGTGCGTCATGTGGGTTCCACCTCTGGATGCCAGGGCTCGAGCGTGCCACCTTTGTTCGCTCCCTCTGAGGCGGTTATCCCCGCGTGCCCCCTGTGTTCCTCTGTCTTCCTTTTCCAGCTCCATCATCTGCTGTCCTGTCGCATTCTCTACGATAGAGCCCTGTTTCCTGCCACTCCCAGGTGTCGCATTCACATTCTCCATCGAGTAAACGCTTTACTCTCTTTCCCAGGTGTGTTATTTTCTTCTCTCCTCTTTCTGCCTCGGCCTCTCCTTAGTACTTTGTTCTCTGTCTGTCTTCTTTCCTAGTTTCACTCACTCTCTTTGCCCTCTGAGTCCTCAGTTTAAGCTCCACCATTTGCTTTTCCCGTGTCGACTGTCCGGGTTTTTCCAGTTCTGAGGAGGAGGTACTCAGGTCAGTTAGTGCTGCTCCATCCACACACGCGCACGCGCAAACGCAAACACCTATTCCATCCTTCACGAAAAACACCCTTCTTCGTGGAGGAGGGAATAGGTGTTTTGGACAGGTCTGGTGGGGCTACGCTTTTTGAGGAGTTGTGTTGTAGCTGTCTGACAGCCTGGGTGACTTTCTGAACAGCGGCGTATTTTGTCAACAGGCAAGTCAGACAACTCCATCAAGGTTGAACAAAACAAAGAAAGCATAAAATGAAATCTAAAAAATTGTTTAAAATAAAATAACAGCTCTCTACCAAATAAACCAATTACTGCAAAACAAATACTATAGGATACAATGCTGTGATTACTATTTGGTGTCATAATGATAAGGGTATATATCCTATATAGCCAGGTCCACTTTGAGGGAACATTAGAATGCAAAAATACACTTTTCAATTTGCTTACAGGTTTTACATTTTAACTTCTTTCAACTTAAAATGTTTGTATTCTGTAAAATGTGATCAATTCTGATTGTGAGTTTTGGGTCACATGGTGGCAGTGGAAGTGAGTCAGAAGGCTCCCATTGGCCCAAACAACCTCTAGAATCATCGCGGTTTCTGTCTGGCTGCGTTAAAGCAGGGTGGGTGGTCGCTCCAGCTGAGTGGGGCTACATTTTCAACACACCAACAGCGAAGCTAACCTGTCTCATATCAGTCTATGCCCAGCTCACTGCTTGCTGAATTGTGCCATGGGGTTTTGGATTGTTGTTAGACTGGCCATCTAAATGGCTAGTGTCAAGCACTTGGTAATGGTGAATATCTTTATAACTCAAATACATTGATGCAAGAGATATGTGACAATTCCACATGAATTATAAATTTAGTTTTAGTTAAAAATAATTCATAAGTGAACTTTTAATAGAACTCAATTTGCCCTTGTGTTATAATTGTGCGATATTCTGATTATTCTGATTATTCTGACAGAGGGCATTTAAATCAATTTGCTCAAATTTTTTAGAGATAATGTGACGTTAAGAGGGAATATTAACCATTGTTCTTATGCTAATCTATTAATGTTTATTCTTATTGTGTGGGTATATCTGCTCATTAGTGCTCATTAGTGTGTGTATGTGGGTGGGTATAGGCTTAAGCATAAAACAGATTTACCCACAGCACAGTGTGTGTGTAGGTACGTATTGGGCAAATATGTGGGATGTGTGTGTGTGTGTGTGTGTGTGGGCTGTGTGTGTAGCATACTGTATGTGTGATTATATGCAAGTGTCATCTGATAATGATTGGATGCATTATGTATGTATTTATGTGTGTGTGTGTGTGTGTGTGACCTTTGTATTTGACTTGTAAATGTGTCGGTGGACCAGTGCACATGGTCAGTATGAGCTAAAAGAACAAAGTCTTTGAGTCTGTGTATTATGGGATTAAGGGATTGATAATATCATTAACCTTTATTATAGCCTACGGTATATGTGATTTCTTTTCTTCTTGAAACTTGAAATGCTATATCTTCTCTGATTTAGAGGTTTATACCCTTATTAAAGGTACACTCCTTGAGTGTGTTTCAGCCCCAGCTCACGGTCAAAAACTCAAATGTCGGCAAAAGTGTGGGCAGTTGCAGAGGGAGGGGTAGAGAGGAATGTATTACGTGCAATGCTGAACTTTGCCCACAACTCCTCCTGTTGTTTGTTGTTTGTGTGAGGTGTAAGGGTTGTTTGGCAACCATAGCTTCATTGACCGCCATTCAAAAGCAGCGATCCATACGTAACTTTGTGGCTCAAGCATTACATTTGTTTTCAATACGTTGGTTACGCTAACATTAATGTTAACGTTCTGCAAGCGCTAATGGTTTTTTAGAAATTGTAACAAAGTCATGTCCAATGACGTAATGTTTATGACATTATCTCCAAATATTTGTATGTCTGTGTGTGTTTGTGTGTGTGTGTGTGTGTGTGTGACTGGTTGTGCTCGCCTAACCACAACTGATAGTGTTACATATTTCAATCAGACTCCATGGTCATATATCTGGGTGCTTTTGAGACCTGAGATAATCAGGGATTTATGAAGGCAGCGCTCCGTTAAGTCAAGGTGAACAGCAGAGATATGAAGCTCCTGCTATGTTTGTGTGCGTGGTACATTTGGGAATGAATTCAATGACCTGAAACGTTCATTGCCACTAAGGTAATTTCACTTAAAGAGACCAGTGTTTTAGGGATTTTGAGGATTCAAAAATATTATTGTTTCAAAACAGTATCAAAAGCCACATTTCTCCTGAGTTCAAGGATTCAAGGTCAAACGCTAATCTAGCCAGAATTAGCATTTTAAAGCCAAATGCTAATTCAGCTCTTGTACTATGCATGGTTACATGACCTTGCACAAAACAGGCGTCGATAAAATACTCATGAACTTGTGTAATGATACTGGATTTTTACACGCAATGTCCTTAATCGAATTTGAGTTGAGTATAAACAATTAATTGTCCATGGATTGTACCAGTGTGGACAGGGTGCTGGGGGAACAAGGCTTTTAAGAGTATATTTAGAGGAGTGTGGGGAGATGCGTGTCTGCTAGCCTCTTCTGGGTGATTCTCTGACTTCCCTCATACTGGCAGCCTCTTTACCTGAGGGGGATCTCAACCCCAGAAGCACAGTGACGCCTGCCCGCTCGCATTTTGCTTCTTCATCCCTGAGTGTTTCTCTCAGTGGACTTTTCTTTCAGGTCGTCTCAGATCCTGTTCCACTCTTTAATATCATTATGTTCTCTTTGTCCCTTTTCAGCTTGTTTCCTCCCTTAAATCACTCTATCACACTCATACTAACATAACATAGTTTCTTATACAGTAGTAGCAAGAGAGAATCTAATTGGGACACGCACGGATACAAACAGGAAAAATTAGAATTTAGCAAGGGTTTAGTTAGAGATCAATTAATTGTACTTTGAGTTATATTTGAGCAACTGGCAGAAAGAGTTCTAAATACTTAAACCTTGAACCAGAAGGTTCTAAAAGTTGGCTCTAAAAAAATTCTAAATATCAGCTTTGGTGAATAACAAAATAATTGCTTACTAATGTACACACAAGACACTGAAATGTACTTCGTATACTACCATAAAAAGGGGTTCCACTTCTTTTTTCGGAAGATAGACAGACAATCACCCTTTCAGCAGGTGCTTGTCATCACCTGGATAGCATGAAAATTGTAACATCAGCACAGATACTGTGATGACAAAACTGGAAAATTTGTGCAGATTATAATTAGGCAAACAGATTTTTAGGTGGCGTTCTCTCTCAAATTTCTTTTTATCACTGTCTACATCACTCTGACTCTCTCTGTGCCTCCATGCAGTTAGCTACTGTTTGAATGATCACGTTTCCAGGCATGAGAGTGCTATGTAATTAACCTATGAGATTCCTGCTGTTGCAACGTGCCTTCTGCCAGCCTCAAATAACGCCTCCAGTGGACCCTTACTGCCACCTTGTGGCCAGAAATATATCAAGTGTCCCTGTAAGATACAATATGGAATGGAAAGCAGAACATACACTTCACAGTCTTTATCGCCTTGCTTATAAATGATAAATCTACACCAGTGATTTTCACATATCTCCAAATGCATTCTGGGTGATAAATTGGTACCCAGTTAAGGGTTATTTGGATTTTAGATCATTTGTAGGTGGCCATGTAATATGGACTCTCTGTATCTCAGTTTCTCTTCCTCGTCCCATCTGCATGCATATGCCTCATTGAATATCTTTAAATGAACTAATTTCCCTGTAATAATAAATGTAGTTTTGGAGTTTTTTTTTTTTCTTTAAGCAGCAGGAGAGTTTATTGGTGTCATTTTTGCCCCAAATATGTGTGCAATAGGTGCTTTTAAAAGCTAATTATACACAGAGACTCAACAGAAGGATTTTTATCTAGCAAGCGTGATGTAAAAACACAGTAATTATAGATAATGTGGGTGTAATTAGGTACTTCTTAATGAACAGAGTTTTAAATGAGATGTTGATGGGAGGGAGAGAGCAAAAAACTGAGAAAAAAGACAAGGCTTGAGCCTACTGTATAGTTGTACAAATTATATTTCATTCTGTGTGTAACTGAACGTTACACACAGAATTAAATCTAATTTCTTATTTTTAATAATGTCCTGTCCTGTACAGTATACGCGGCAAAAATTACCTTTTCCAGTGATGGTTGGTGCTGATTTTAGGTGAAAGGACTTACAATTTTTTTAATTAGCCCACATTATTAACTTCGGTGTGGTGTAGGGACTCTACTTCAAAGCACAGAGTAAGCTTGGTAATCAAACTGCGAGTCATCATGTTGTTGTCCTTTAAAAGCCACTGCCACGCAGGGTTTCACTGTTGGACCAATGTATTAAATTTTTGCCATATTTAGGCCAGTTCTGATTTACATTAGCTCCAAAAGTCCCAGAAAGTCCCACCCTCCATGTTTACTGGTAAATGACACATGATGAACTGATCTTGACATGATTGTCGCCAATCTAATTTTATTTTCATGGGCTACAGATAACTAGCCCAGGGCCTATTTCACATATTTAATACAAGGGGTTGCTAATTTGCTTGGAGACAAAAAGACAATTTCAAGAATAAAAGAGTGTTTCAAGTTATATATTGAATAGGACTGAATCTAGCCCATTTAAGCCACCCCTGATCCTTGCTATTTGTCATTTGTTCTATCACAAACCCTGCCTGGGCCCTGATTTCTCACCAGATGCGGGGCTTCACTGTCAGACCTATCAGACATTATTATGTATCTCATACACGAGACCCTGCTCATGTATATAGATCACCTCAGAGTGGCTCCTTTCAGACTGAGACGAGAGAGAATTTATCTGCTTCTTAGCAGCAGGATGCATGGGTGAATAGAACAGGGAGGAAACTGCTAGAGGAGCAGGTTCCAGTTTTTCCCCTCTCATGTGAGGCTTCTGGCTGTGACAGGGCTGTCTGTTTCACAGCTCATCTTATGGCACTTTGACCTCACTCTTTCTTCTGCATTTTCTCTGTGCCTCTCTCCTTTTATGCCTCTCTCGTCACCTTCAAAGAGGGCTATGATTTGTCTGTCTTCCCCACTGTGCTTCAAGTTTCACCTTTAAACCATCATGGATGCATCACACCTGGCTCTGATCCAACCTGCTGTGGCCGTGGCTCATGGGACATTCATTGTCATGACCTATCACGCTCACTGCTGGGGCTACAGTCTTCTCTTTCTACATATCTGTATCTGTTGATATCCCTTTCTTACCTTTTTCTTCTTCTCTCTTCTTCAGAGCCGAGGCAGTTCAGGATCATGTAGAAAGGGAACTCGGAGGTCAAACATTGTTGTTTGAACACCCAAAATACGATGGCGTGGCTCCCCTTTACAGGTTTGACCTTAAATACGGCCTCTTGCTGCTGCAGATAGTAATACTGAATTGTGAATACCAAGACGTGGCAGGAAGAATATATGAAAGAAAATCTCAGTCTTTTAAAGCAACTGCAAACCACAATCCTTCAAAACACCATTTAAGAATCTGAAGAGTATATTTAAAGCTGGAGCTCCTCGAATGCTTTGTAGTGCACCGAATTATAGCACACAGTTTATATATTGTAATTACTTGCCATTTTACTCACTGAAAGTCGCTTTGGTTTGGTGCACGTGACTCAGCACTCATCAAATGGCCACAGTACAGGAGGGGCATGCACTGTTAAAGTTTCAAACTGAAGGAAGATTTTTGCAAATGCTGGTTTTCAACCACAGAAATCAAGGAGTGTATCTAAAAGATAGACTCTGTGATTTATGTCTGGATTTGCCCATGTGGTTTAAAGATAGTATCTTTAATGTTCTTAAATAATAGTGCAGCAGCATCAAGTGTCTCTCCAAATGTATTCTCAATGCATTGAATCCTAGATACTTTGTTGATTGTTTGTTATTTATACAGGTTTTTAACAACCAGTATAGTGCTTGGAGCACCGTGGTTACGTACAAACACGAAAATGAGAGATGTGCGAAGTGTTACCATAGATACCATAGTATTTGGGGCAAAACGTTGCCATGCAGGAATAATAGATTGTACCTTTAAAGGGATAAGTTCCTGAGAGTTTAGGTGAGTTCAGGACATTCTGAGACATCCTGTATATGTTTTGTTTAAAGGAGAGGTTAAGCTACAATGTGTTTTTGTATTTCATTTCTTTCTGTAGATCAAGAGACCCCGATGTGTTACTGAACATTAAACCCATCCTCCCATGGCCCCAAAGAGCCTCCCTAGCTGTACATTGAAATGCTTTTAGTGGAACACAGACTTTGGTGCCCCCTATCTGCCACCACCAGCATCAACCGGAGTTCGTGTCCTGAAGTGTCCTGTTGGTCTGCTCAAGCTTGCTAAATTGTGCACCCCCCCCCCACCCCCCCAAAGTCCCTTAAATCTGTTTACAAATTGACAGAGCCAAGTGGCCTTGACTGTGTCACTGTTTTGTAAAAGTCTCAGTGACCAGTCCGTCATCGAACCCACAAACCCTTCCCAAAAACCTGTTTCTCTGAGATATTCCCTTCACTTGGGCTGTATAAGGAAGCATGAAAAAATGAAATGAAAGGCGAAAAAGTATGCCTCTTGCCAGGTAGCTGTACAGCTTTTAAAAGGGTGAAATATCACCGCTCTCAAACTGTATTTTGTCTGCCACTGGTTCTCAATTTGCGATGGCTTCAACCTTTCACAGCGAAATAGCCACACTGTGCTTTTTTCTTTGCAGATGACAGAGGCCTGAATGTCATTTGACGCAGCCCTGGCAGTCTCCTAAGCAGAACAGGGAGGAGATAGAGAGAGAACGCTAGAGTCTGGAGAATTAGAATGTATTTCAGGTCTAAAGCGAGTGGTGCATTGCTGCAACCCCTCATCTCAGGGAAGGAGGGAGTTTAAAGCGGGTTGGAGGGGGAAGGTTTATCCTGTGAACTGTTGCTAGGAAACACTTGTGGCATCTCTTTTGCGTCGCCTTCAAATGCCAGAATGAAATGGCGGGGAAATGCAGGCAGGCTGACCCAACGAGAATTTAATTGCTGCTTGTTCCTTCTGTGTCCCTTCTTCTCCCTCTTTAAAGTGCCATATCCCATTTCTTCTGTTAGAGAAGTCCCACTGTGGCCTCTTTTCAATCTCTCTGTCGTTATATCTGCTCTCCCCATTTTAAACGCCAAGCCACAGTCCTAGAACCATAACCCTATGCCCAAATATTTGATTAGAATATCTGGCTGGTTAAAACAAGACTCCACTCTCCACTGGCAGCTGCCGAACCCATCTGCCCCTACAGTCAGTAAATTGTAATTCAGAGAGTGTAACCCATAACAAAACCTCTCGAAACACCTCTGCACAGGAAAGAGTCCGTCTCTGTGCGTGGCTGCACTGTGAATAGAGACAAAACCTGCAATTCTGGCGACAAATAAACACAAGACATCAGATCTGGGAGGTGTCAGGAAATAATGCGTTTGCATTTCCTAACATTGTCATGGAGACACCACAATATAGAGTGTTAAACACCCTATATTCACATGCCTCACACCCTCAGTCCACGTAGCTGTCTTTCATTCCACAATGGGGTGGGGAGGAAATTCATACCATTGACTGCCATTGCATTGTATGAGACTTAAAGCTAATTACCTCATAATAGATGCTAGATGCTGAGTGCACCGAGCTCGAAAAAGAATGGATTTTTGTATCTTGTTAAGGGGGAGGAGCTGGGATTTGACAGCTCAAGGGCACGCAGCGGTGAGAAACTCTCTCGAGAAGACAGTCCCACGCACGTACGCGTATTCCTGCCAACGCCACTGGCGATGGAAATACTGTATGCGGAGATAAAATAGCATGTTTTGAGTTTGTAGCTATAGACCCCCATCTACATGCTAATTAGGACTTGAAGTATCATATAAAGATAATATTTTACTGCACAGTTCCCTTTTTAGTAATTAAATAACAAAGTGTGAATGGAACTTAGTTTATTGTATCATTTCATGATAATATTTCGTGTTTTTATTTGATTTGTGAGCTATAGGAGGCCTGGGTGAAGCCTCATAGTTTTCAGGAAAACTGTAATCATACAGTGAATGAAAATATGAAATAAAATAAAAAGTCTCTTCATGTAAAAATAGGGGGATGGGTGCTTAAAGGCCAGTATCAATATTGACAGTAGTGGAATGTCCCGTAGTTGGAGCATATGGAGGCTGACCTGCTTTCCAACAGTCTCCTCTTTGTGTCTTCATTCACTGCACAGCCTACCTGAACTACAGCTGCTTCGACTGGTAAATATACAATTCAGCTTTCTGTCTATATACAGTAAGATCAGGTTTGTTAGAACAGGGGATTGTACTTCTCTAAACATAGTGATATAATGTAAAAAAAATGATTGACTGATTTGTTTAGGTAGGGTTTATTCCCACTGAATAAGCTAACTTTGGTAACAAGGCCACTAGGTAAGGCCGGTGTTTATTTTTTTAACTTATTTTGAACCTAGCACACAAGAATATCAACACCTACAATGTCTTTATCCTACTGACAAGTATTGTCCATCTAGAAACTTAGATATAGCTCTTATCTGGCCATAGAACTTAGAACATTGTTGCCCAAACAACTATTAAAATAACTTATTGTTCAACATAATTTATCATTATAGTGAGCCAGGCCATTGTAGTGTTTCCCTGAACAACTCAATGAAGTTACTTAAATTATCTTTTACCTGAAAGCTAATCACTGTTACTTCATAAAGCTGTTTCAGCAAAAAACAGTCCTATTCATCCTAAAGATTAATTATGCTGACCAAAGCAAAAGCAGGCAGACTGGGTATGGTTATCATAGTGCTTATAAGCCTTAAGAGGGAGCTGTTTCTAAATAGTTTACCAAACATGACCATGTAGCAATGACTGCTAGGCACTTACTGTACATCACACAGTATTCAATTCAGCAGTAGCTCATTGGCGGAAAATCAGAAGATTCCACCAATCATCACATTCAATCAGCGGTTTCAATTATTTTAAATCGCCTTACTCCTAAAAGTGTAATATGCCTTACTCACTTGACATGTAGATGTACTGAAGTGTTGAACATAAAATCAGATTTATCACCACCAACATGTTATCAAATGAATGAAATGAAAACAATGCTGCATGTGAAACCAGTCCAGGTTCATATAGAATGCATACTAATGTCTGAACCCTTTTTCTGCAGGTTGTAAAGTTATTTCTGAACATGAAAACAAAGTTCAACATCTTCTTTTTTGCAGGCCTGTTAGTGTGTTGTAAGTATGCATCTTTGTTTTTCTTGTGTAACTGTATAAACCTACATACATAAATAATAGGCCCCATCAGAGTTGAAGTAGACCAGAAAGAGAAATGAGTCCTCTTTTAAATGAACTCACAATGTGAACGTTAAAAGAACGTTAAGAGTCCCTTTTCTGTTGGTACACTTTTTGGTCCACCCTAAAACACATAGAACAACATAGGTGCAACATTCAAATTGTGTTGGTATGATTCATATTACAGGAACTCTAACTATAAATACCTAGGGGATTACCATGTAAACACTGTGTAAACACAAACTGCATTGGTTGGGGCTTATTGCTGCAGTGACCAAAGTGTATTGGGGCGTTTAAAACATGACTGAATGCCTTATGCATCATCACAATAATTGCATCTACCCACATTAAACAACATGACATGACACAGTCATCTTGTTATGACTCATGTCACACAGTAGATGAACAGCTCACATGGGGATACTATGCTGTAATCTAATATTGTAAATTAAATGGACAAAACACTTCAGATAATCAAATGAGGTGTCATGTTTTACAGCTGATCACATAAAATGCAGCACTGAAGCCACTTGATGATACTCTTATGTGTGTAATTTGTTAATTAAAGATTAAACACGTTTTGCTAAATTCATCAAATGGAATGACCATATTTTATTTCTTTTTACTAACAAATATACACTTTAGGCTTACAAGTGAAACAAGATCTGCTCACTGAGTGAAATGTTTTTTTTTGTAATCGGATTTCCAAAATAATAAGGACCTCGAGGATTTAAACAAAATAATACCCATGCTGATTAATACAAAATGTATATAAACATTTTAAAATGTAGCAAATAACCTTGGCAGACTGATCCTTTCTTTGGTTTGTAAACCAGTGAGACAGATTCTCAGGCAAATAATGTGATAAAACTAAACACAGTTCTTTCATGTTGAGGACATGGACAATCAAGGACAGTGGTGGGCAGTCTGAATAATGTTGTTGATTCTTTCAATTCGGATTAATACCTCTAAATCTAACAAACTAAAGCCAACCGATATTATTTGGTAGCTACAGGAAGTTGTTTCTAACCTATTTAACTTTACAACAAACTCAAAAGTTGGACAGTTGAAGGTAGTCACCACTACTGTTGGGCTTAGGAGTGGGAGCAGGAAACAGTACGTACCACTGCTGGATCTATAATGGATATATTATAAAAACTGGATACAGGACTTAAAAATGGCGGCCATTAATTTTGTGCTCAAAAGCGCATACGACAGCATTCTCCGTCAGACATCTGTGGGTTCTGATTCTGAGCATGTACATTAGTGTCTTCTGTTTGTAAAACGCTTCCACCACAAACTCATACATCACACAAGCTTTTCTGGGCTCTAGGTGAAAAAACATCAAACTCACTAACATTACATTTCATAATATAACAAATCAAGTGCGGCATTCATGGAACATTTTTGAGACGCTTTTTTTTGTAACGGCCATTACTGGAAAATGGGATTTTTGGGCAGCACAGGTATTTTAGTTGCAGTACAGGCATTGTCCACCATACCAGTCAGGGAGCAAGCCCCATTTTCTTCTCCTGGGGGCATGCTCGGGAACAATAAAACTCAAGATGTATTCATTTAGAGTAATTTGTTTTTTTTTTTTTCCCAGCACTAGCCCTAATACCTGTATGCTACCTCTTAGCCATCATAGTGGCCCACATTAGCATAATTGTGTTTCAACACCACAAGCAGCCATCAAGCCTGGCTGTCTCCTCCTTGTCATTAAGGTCTTCAAGTGATAAGCAGCTCATTTCAATCCCAAGGACCAACGTGTGTGTCCCTGTGCTAGGGCAGAGGGATTGAAATATTCTCCCTGCCTCGGAGGTTAATAAAGTTAATGATGATCAAAAGACTCTTGCCTGGGCAGCGTAATTAGGTGCCTGTCAGAGGGAACAGACACACCAAACTCTGAAGTTAGACTCTCTATATATATATGGAATGGTGGTTCTATGGCCAGGAAGTGTGCTTGGCATCTGTAGTAACAGTGAGTGTTGCAAGGCATCTGTGCATTATTCCTTTGTGAAACAATATTATTTATAAGTTATTTCAACTTCCATTTCTCTCTTTGTTTCTTTCTCCAACACCTTTCTTGCTCCCCTTAAGACTTTCTGTTGAGTTCTGCTGTAGAAAACGAGAACAGAAAGGACAGAGGATCACAGAGAAAGCCAAAGAGAGTTGACAGCACCATCAAGGCCGGGAAGAATCACACAGGCAGACATGACAAAAGAACTAAAGGTCTGACTGTTAGCAAAAAAGTCAAGGAGGCAGACAGAAAGAGAGGGGGCACAGCGCCAAGCAATGACTCCGGATGCACAGGACTCATAGGCGTTTGCCAGCACCGCCGGTTCATCTGCCAGGGCCCCTACCTAAAAGACAAGTGTTCGGGAACCAAGACACGACAGTGCTGCATGCCAGGTGAGGTGGCACCCAACGCCTATGGACTGCTGCAGAAACACGTCGCTCTGTCATTGGCTGTGTTTCATGTCCACACTCCTAATAGGCCTACACTAATATTCCAAATTTTGACAATGGTAAAAATGTGATACTTCTGTTAACAGCTATTATTTTTGTATTTCACAAATAAGGCCTTGTTGCAAATGGAGCAATTTCCAAATATAACAGAATGTTGTGGATAATCATCACATTCAGAATTTGCCTTGTCACTGGGGGTCTTTTTGACATATACTGCAAAGTGTGGATTTTTCTTGTATTAAATCTTGAAAATCATATTATGCTTGACAAGATTACATGACTTCCAGTACAATTGTCTCTCTTGGCAACCAGATTCATTTGTGTAAAAGATTAAGAATGATTTGCTTACTTTGTTTACTGTGCTGTACATAGTTACACATAATGAAATGGTAATGGGGTATTTATTTTAAATAACAAAAAAGGATACGGGGTCTTTGATGTCATAGTATAATTCTTGCTGTACCATTTTCTGATGTGTTTTAATGCTGATGAATGCATGTCTTTGTAGTCGGGGCTTGGAGTGTTTTGTGCGCAGGACATCACAACAACAGAATAAGGGCTTGTGATGTGTATGGCTGTGGTGCTTTTAACTCCATTAGGTGAGCATATCTCCTGAGCTTTATAATACGGTTTCAACAGGTTACATCTACTAGTAGTTAGATACTGTAGTATTGATAAACAAATAAGTTTAACCGACTAGTATTTCTGGTGCCGACTATCGAGGGTAGCAGTGTTTAATCGACTAGTCTACTTACCACACACATCCCTAATCTGCACTACACCACAAGTAGGTTTGTGCACATTTGTGTTGTGAGCTGGGGAAGAACTTTTGTGCACTGGGGGTGCTATTACACAATTGAGGAGTATACCTTTAAATACACACACCAGATTTAAACTTTTCTGTCAAGCTTTTTGACACATAGGCCTATTTAATGTTTCCATTGTTTCAGTGATAATTCTAATCTGGTATTCTCCTGGTGTTTTCCTCTGACAGGGGTGATGATCTTCATAAAGCGGTGGATGTGGTCTGTGATGACTACGGCATTATAAATGCTCCATTTTCAGGCTCCTTGGCAGGTCCTGTGCAAAGCTCAAGGCCTGACGGTATCCAGTATGATGGGGTCAAGATCCTGAGCGATGGTAAGCCTGACAATAGCCGGGTTTCAATTGCAGTTTTGTGCAAAATAGAAGCTATATTTTTAAGTTGGCAAAACACATTCGCGAATGGTCGGTGTTTCCATTAAGTGAATTTATGGGATTAAAGATGGGGTTTCTCTTTTCGCGATAGTCATTCCAATTAAACATGGCCACGAACTTCCAAGATATAAGTGTTGGCACAGTCATTTCAATCACATTCACCTCAATCGGCGAGGTAGTATTAAATAAAAGGCAGTAGTATTTAGTATTTAATAGAGCATGTGGTGCGCGCAGTTACGGAAAAGTCAGTGGCCAGGTATAAGGGGCTTTTTATGTCACGTCTCTTTATGTCATGTCTCTTTATCTTATGTCATTTGACTCTTTATGTCATGTCATTTGACTTAAATGCGAAAAATGTTTCCATTTCCATTATTCGAAATATTACTTTATCAAATATCTGAAAAACCACCTAATGCGAGCGTATAAACATTATTGCGATATTTGAGTTTTTTCTAAATTCCCACATTTCCAGTACTTGTTTTTTAGTTCACAATTTTAAATTGCGCATTAAGGTTATTCATTGAAATGCGGCTAATCTTAATATCTGATAATACTTCTGTTACTTTGAGTACTTTGTATTGTGCATAGCAAGGAGGTTTCACTGTGGAGGTGGTAGAGGGATTTCCGGAGGAAATTATTTGCAGGGATTAATCAAGGTACTGGAGAGGAACAGTTGAGACACCGATTAACTTGCCTATATGACGCCTGGCTTCTTGCGAAATTTGCATCAAAGGCTTTAAATGCACAATGATCTCCATTAAGGGCCATCAATATGGATGGATGCAAAGAATGCTAGTGCAGTTCAAATGAATGGCATACTCCTCAATTCGTGTCTGGAATTACCCTTGTGGTTGAAACCAGCATTACAAAAACAGCACTGTTTTTCACTTCATATGCTTGCATTAGAATGTGCTCTATTTCCTGCATATCCTGAGAGCATCCTGAGATGATAAGGCACCGCGGTGATTACTGTTGAATCCGCCTCTACCTCTAATTGAACTATTATGGGCAAGACACCTGTTCTCTGTCCTTTTCATCTTCAGGCCAACCACAGCAGGCATGTTAAGACGCCTACAGAGACATCACCTCTCCATGACACTCACATCAGCACTTGGGTGTGGATTCATTAAGGCCCTCATAGCACCTAATGCTAACCTGTGCTGACTATCTCACTTCAAGGCTGTTCGTTCTTGGCAACTTGCTCATTGTTATTAGCAAGGTGCAGGGTCAGGGAGAGGGGGGCATGTGACTGAAGCAGTGTTTATTTGAGGTTCGGAGCCTCGTGTTGACTCATACAAGATGGTAAATGAGCAGTTATTCAGACAAATTATAATGCAGGTTCCCCCCCCCCCGGGAGTAGGAAAAGCATTCAAAAAGAGGGTCTGGTGTAAACCACTACAAAATGGAGACCCAGGGCATCTACAAGAAAAATATGTGGTTAGAAATTGAGGTAAATAGAAAACTTTCAGATAATGCTTTAGAATTAGATTATGCAAATTACTTTGTAAATAACTATTTTTGTTGAACTCGCTTGCCTTTTTCAGGATACTCAATGTCAAATGTTGGTAGAGAATAGCTGCTTCACATCTACTAAGCTATCCAAGATGGATTCTTACAAGTGCTCTCTTCCTGTGTGCTTCACGTTCTTCACAGCCATCGTACAAACATGGTGTTGCTGAACATTTTTCAGTTTCTTTCCCCCCCTTCGGAAATTCCGCTATGGAAGGAAATGAGCGTGAATGATGAATAAGAGCAAACGGTTTGGCTCTGTTTCTTTTGTTCTCTGCTTTTTCCCTCTGACTCATTGTATCTCATGAGGAAAACGTTTCAATGAAGATTCTGATGGCTATATCTATTCATTGTTTATCTTTTCATAGTTCACTGTGTGAAGATCTTCAATGTTCGCCCTTACATCTACGTTGGCCCAGTGTCTCAGGGAGAGGCTTTGGGTTATCTGCTGCCGCTGCAAGACCGATTCTCTGGAATCACCTCACACATGGAGCTACAGATGTGCGATGGCTCTGACCCCTCATCTTTCATATGACCCAAGACCAAGACCCATCACCCACGTCACATCCCAGATGAAATAATCCAGTAGTATATTACAGTAAAACATATAAATGGCATACAGATATTTCATTAATGTTGCAGGTTTTGTATGAGATTAATTAAGAAGTCTATAAAATATATCTTGCCTCCACTTCTGCTACTTTTTAAAAAATTATTCAAATTACGTTTTTTAACAAATTAAATAAGCATACTGCATAAGCATATGAGCTGCATTTTTCAGTTCAAGCATGTGTGACGCTGTGGTACAAATTATTGGATGGTAACCATATTGCTGTATTGTTCATACTACACCACCAGAGGGAGACGTCTTTCAACAAACGTGCCATGACTGGTGAATGGCTAAAAACTATTTATGATCCTACTATTATTTATTTTATTACTACAAATACTAATATTAATTAAAACAATAATACGAATAACTAATAACAAACCGTCTAATGTGAAGCCGGGCTATAGTAGTAACATGACAGGGATACACAATTTATTATTAATAAATGACTCGGCTGCTGTTTACCAACCAAAAAAAGACAATAGAGCTAAATTATTTCTTAGTTCTTTCTTTATTTTATTTTATGCTCCCTTTGAGTTACTGCTACTCCCAGACACACAATGACTCTCGTGGCAAATTAATCTATTGGCTATGCTGTAGTCTTCACATTGATAGCCTACATAGTGAGCATAGCCTATGTTTTTTCTCAAATGCATAATGTAGAACTTCAAAAAAAAAAAAGCCCTGGATTTTAATTGAAGTTTTACGGTATTAGGAAACTTAGTAGGTCTTCATAGTAGGCTATAGACCTACTGAGTGTTTTTGCAGTTTGTTAGCCATTTATAGGACATAGTTAGTAGACAGTCAAATTTAGAATTACTAATCATTCCATAAATAAATAACTTCATCCTCATAGGAAGAGCTGTTAGGTCTATTTTATACACACTATCCACACTGCATATGTGCCGGTCAGAGAGGGTTGGGCATTAGTTCTTGGACCATCCCAGTTGTTGCAGAAGGAGTAGGTGAGCCAGGATAGGCTGGGAGTATGGTTGGAGCAGTCAGAGGGACGGGAAAGGCAAGAAGAAAAGAGGAAGAGGGCAGATTCCTGATCTACTGAATGTGGGACAGGACATCTTCTGAAGCACACCGTTTACGGAGAAATCGTAGCTGTTGCACACCGAAGTCGCGGATTTGACCTGCGCGGATGACATAGCGTCGCAGCGTAAAACTTTCTCAATCGGGTTTGATCACTCTGATAATCCACCGGAGCTTTTGTTTTCAACGGAGAGGAGCAGAAGACGACATCATGCCGCGGAGAACTGTGCAAGAAGTCACCGTGCAAGATGTCCAGAAGCGGAGGAATCCTAACAAACACTATGTAAGTCAACAAGTTTCATGTCGATTTACTGTCATAACTATGTTGCCACTTTACTATCGAACTTTGGCTTCTACTGTGCGTTTTTTCTTGGACTTTCTTTGACATGTCGGGTAAAGTAAAAACAAAGGGAGTATCAAATTACATCTTACCACTGCATCTGAAATGTATAACCACCACAAGGCTACTTTTTCAGTTAGTACAATCGAGTCAAGGTTTACATGTAGTTCAAATGTTTTATTCACATTTTCAACTTTATTTGACCTATTGTTAGTTACTATAACATCTGTAAAATAAAATGCCTGTTATAAACTCCTTATCACATTACATTGGATAGAATATGACGTCCTTTTACCAATCTTTGAGGACAATATTTGGAATGTTTTCCTAATATTTGTCAGTTATTGCTTTGCAGGCTAAATAGTAAAATAAATGTGTGTACAACAAAGTTAAAATCTTTTACCTTGAAGGACTAGCGGAAGATAGCGAAAGTGTTCAATGTGATTGAGGAGTCTAATGTCTTTAAAGGACCTATGCCTATATGCAGCATAGATAAATACCACCCTATAACATGTCTATGACTGTTGACAGTATTTTTAGCACGAGATTGATGGTGCTGTAGCCTACTAGCCCATCAGTGATATTATTTTTGTAACAAAAGTGTCAAACTAACATTTGATTTGGAGAAAATAGAGGCGCACTTGGCAGTATAGGTGGTGGAATGAAATTCATATTTAATAGCTCGGTCAGTTTCAGCTACCCAGCATTGTCATGTTTGCCAGACTATGCCAGGCTTGTTGAAGACAGGAGCAGGAAATACAAATTCTTACATTACACAGTTCTAAGGTCATGAATAGTACACAAAGCCTTGGCAGGCGGTTTGAACAAAGATATGGCTCAACTCAGCAGCTGTGAGAGAAGAGCCCATGCCCTTCACTATTTATTGACTTTTTACTAAAATATTTTGCTATCGCATTAGTGAATGTTTATGCTTATAGTGGGTACATATCAATATGTATATATGTATATATATCAACTATTTTTCAAGAGATTTTCAAGAGAAGAGCTAGACATGAACAGTATAATATTATGCACTAATGCTATTCCATTGCAACCACATTGTCTCCACAGACACTCCCTGCTACTTAAGGGCCTCTGTTTTTAATTAACACCTAATAGAAGTAAGTAAGAAGAGAAGAATGTCAATGTTAATTAAGGGATGTTTTTCCAGTTTCGTCAATCTTTCCCCATTAGTGTTGCGGGTATTGTGGTGTTTCGGGCTAAAGAGAGACAAAGACACATTTCATATTTTTTATCCAAACTAAAACAATAGAGCTTGTTGTCATTCTTGGAAAATGACAACAAGCTGGAAGAATTGCTGAAAATGAGAAAATGAGGTCTAAAATGTCATTTTCATTTGGTAGTGGGCAACCAGGGGGGTGTTGTTGGAAAGTCTGTTAATGTGCGTACACAGTGTCTATGAGGGTGCATGCATACACTACTGATGAAAAGTTTTAGAACACCTCCATTTTTGTTAAACTGGAGATAAAAAATAAATCATGAAATGAGTTTGTCTGAATTTAAATTTAAATCTAAATGTAATCAAAAATTTGGACTCATCCAAGTATAGCCACCTTTTGCAGATATAACAGCCTTACCCACCTGTGGCATTCTTTCTACAATGGAAATCAAATATTGTTTGGAAAGTTCTTCCAAACACTGTACTGTTGCAGTAAGTTCCCACAAATGTGTTGCACTTGTAGGTTGCTTTGGTTTAACTCTTTTGCCCAGTTCATCCCAAACCAGCTCAATGGGGTTCAAGCCTGGAGACATTCTGTGATTTGAAGCCTGATGTCTTGTTCTTTTCTTTTACGGTAGTTCTGACATAGCCTAGAGATGTGTTTTGGGTCATTATCTTGCTGTAGGATTAACCCCTGACCAACTAGGCATACACCAGAGGGTATTGTATGGCGCTGTAAAATGCTTTAGTAGCGGTTTTGGTTCAGGGTGCCACTCACTCTTTGCAAGTCGCTGGATCCAGCAAAAGAGCCCCAGACCATCACGCTTCCTCCTCCATGTCCTTTCGCCTTCTTTACGGCGTACAAAAGTTTTGTGTGATTGACCGAAGATTTCATGGCACAGGCAAGCCTCTTTTTCTTATTTTGCCGCCTTAGCAATAGCTTTCTTACTGCCACTTGACCTGCCAAACCTGCAGCTCGAAGTCTTATCTTCACTGTTGAAACTGAGACCTGCTTACTTCGATCAGTGTTAAGCTGAGCTTGAAGCTGTTGTGCTGTGAGCCATCTTATCACACAAGCTATTGGCTCTCAGAAACTTTAGAAAATTATATTGTGGCTTTGGGTCTGCCAGAACTCTTCCTGTCAAAAATGCCTTTTGATGCTGTGGGGAAACTGTACCCACTGACACTGATTTTGCTTTTTGTATAACTCTGAAATGTACTTTATTTTTTAGTTTTGGGTAACCTTAACTCTGTTTAAACCTAAACTGTTTTTAACCTGTGGCCGAAGTCAGGAAGGAAGTATGAAACTGGTGTTAATCATTAAGATTTAGGTAAACTGATTATATTTTTAAGCTTATACCGATTGTATGTTTTAACCTTGTATGGTTTAATGCATTTAATAGGCAATTGCATAATTTCTCTGCATTACTTCAACCGCCCCCTAGGTTAACTGGAATAACCGCTCGTGAACCCTGCCAAATATTGGAATATCAAAATGAATCTGAATGCACATCCCTGCCTGCGGCTCCGTGCGCATGAGTGCATGTGTGAAAATTACGACGGGGCCGGTGAACCAACAGCCCTCGACGCTGTCGGGGTTTGTTGTGAGGGACATGAAGTCCTAGAGCTCCTGTGTCTTCTCCATCTGCCTGTGTATTTCACAACACTCAGTGCTAAATTACACCTTCACAAACCCACTTAGGAACACCTGAAGAAGAAATGGACGTGCCAGAGAAAATCTAGATTTGTTTTTTCGAATACGTATGCTTATAGCTATAGTTATGAGTGTAGTTCCCTGCTAGGGTGAAATAGTTTTTGATTAGAATGAGGGACCTAGGCCTGTAGGCTATGTGGTGTGAAAATTGCTTTAATTTTCCATCAAACAGGCATAGTGGAATTTCAGGCCTTGCCCTTGTTTGGGTGTGTAGGCCTTGTAATTCCATTGTAGAGGGCCTATTGAGGGCTATATTCTTTGAATTCTTTAAATTTATATTCTATTAGACAGGATATAATTTATTACAGCTGACTGTATGATACACCTATGTAACCCCGACAAGATAAAAGAAGAATAGTAGAAAAACATTCCATTAGTTCGGAATAGACCCGATAAAGACGTACAGTAAGGTTAGCTAGTCCCCAGAGCTCTCTATAAGTACAACATCCATGTCCATATTTGAGTATCGTGCCCTAGGAGAGAGCAAGGCTGGAGTAGGTCTGGGAGCGTGGCCAACAGAAGCATTCACCCAGCCAGGGTTTTAGCCACCAGGGAGTTTCCGTTCCCACCTCTCATCCACCTTGTTTGCTTGAGTTGTTTGAGTTTAGTTGCTGGGAAGTTGCTGGGAAAATGGGCGAGTTGATTAGGTACGATGGTTATGTGTGCGCTTCATGTCTGTGTAAAGTCTTGTTGTGAGCGTGGTGGCGTCAGACTCTTGCACCACCACACTTGTTGAACCACTGGAAATGGATACTCTCACTAGCGCCACGAAGTTCAAAGTGGTTCTGTTGTAATAGTGTTTGGGATTTATGATGGAGCCCATCGCAATATACTGGCAATATTGCAATATTGCGGTGCAAAAGATGGCAAAAAGCTGCCGCAACTGCATAAAAAATGGGTCCAGCCGAAATCGTAGTTAGCCCGAAAACGTGTCCGTAGCGTAAAAATATCCCAGGTAATGGGATACGCTAATGCAGTATAATTTTACTGCATTAGCGTTTTATATTTCATAAAGACACATTTTGAGCAAGTTAGGGAGTAAGTAAGTATTTAATGTAATACAATCTATGCCCGCCAAGAATAAATTGTCTGCATAAGCACAAAGACTTCCCCTTTTGTTATTAGTGTTGATTGTGAAATCATACCCTTGCAGCGATCTTGTGAACTGAACTGACTCCACCACCTGACAATGTTCCCTACCTATTCCCCATGCACAAGTCACGCCATCCCCTCAATGACTGAGTGAGTCAGTGTGGAAGAGGGGGAGGGGACTTCCCCCGGGCTTCTGGGTATTGGATCTTTGCCGGATGGTCCAATCAAATGCTCTAATTCCACGTGTGCGTGTTGTGTGTTGCAGGTTTACATCATCAAAGTGTCCTGGAGCGATGGCAGCACGGAGATCATTTTCAGACGCTACAGCAAATTCTTTGATCTGCAGGTATGTGTACGGTATACCATAACAATACAGTATATAATTTGACATGCATTCAAATTCAATATATTATAGCATACTATATATACTATAGCCGTGGGGAGCCAATGTCCGAGGTCAAGGTCTCCGTAAAAATAAAAAAAGTGTATAGAAACAATTGTACCCTGTGTGTGTGTGTTGGGGGAGTCTGTAAATGATGACGTAAAGAGAGGACAGTAATGGATTTTACAGCCGCACCGATGACCACAGAAATGTCTTAATCATTCCTGACTGTCACGCTGGCGCTGCTGTTGCACAAGGAGGGAATGTCATCTGTAAACTAGCTTTATTCCCCGCTCTCTCTTCTGCGATAGGTCCAGACTCCTTCCCCCTGGCTGCACAGATAGCAGGAGCGCCCCCCCTACACACACACACACACACACACGCTGTCAACGCTGATTGGATTACATTCCTTTTAATTGATTGTGATGACCACATGGTCTGGGCGTATTGCAACGGAATTCAATTCAGCAACAAAATATTGATAATGCACCCAGACATTTTGACACCGTGAACGTTGTTAGCTGGGATGATACAGGCTATATACCATATACCTCAGTGCTAATTTCTTTCATCTAATCATATAACCCTGCTGGACGTGTAATGGTACATTGACATTAGCTGCCCTTGTAATACAAAGGCAAAGCAGCTTTGAATCATAGCGCCTTTCTCTGACATTAAGGCCTCGCAAAAGTACATTTTTTTTAAAGCTATTGACAGGTATGCCCTTGTTTTTTACTATCATAATATCAAAAGATATAACAACCGTATCAGGAAGAAGTCTTGTCTCTTAGTGTATACCGCCATACGCACAGTGTAGACACTACTGACATCATGATAAACTTAGATCTGTGGTTGTGGTAATAGATGAGTCAGTCAGTGAGTAAGTCGATATTTTGAGTGGGGTGGGGGCATTCCTGGCGGGTTTTTTCTTATACATTCAGCTGTTTCCTGTTGTTGTTGCTGATAACCTGTGGGTGGGCTATAAGTTGTGAGGGTGATGGAGGGTGAAGGTGTAGATAGTTCCGATTGGACAGATTCCAAGCTTATCTCATATCTACTGTTAGGTTTGGCATTGAGGCATGAAGCACCCTTCGATGTAGTGTGGTCTGACAGTGTGTGTGTGGCTCTTTATTTTTACATTTTGTATTAGATTTAGAATTATTTGATTTTCAGTATTATGTTTCATTTGTTGATAAGGTCCCATTAATTACAATAATATTATATTTGCACATTAGCCTGTATGCTCTAAAAGGCTCTTAAGTAGTCAGAGTCCACAGTATTCAAGTAAAAGTAAAATGCAGTGTGGACACATATTGACATCATTATAACATAACAGTGCATGACCTGAGATTTCCAGCTAGGTGTGCATCCTGTGGATATTTCTGGTCACACTAAAATCTCAAAGCAAGACAGGATGTCTCTTTCAGCGGCTAGTCCTAGCAGTAAGCGGCTAGTCCTAGCCGTTAACATTAAACTTGAGTAAACTTTATCTCACAGAGAGTCATATGTTTTCTAACATCAGTCCATATTCTACATCAACAGAGAAGGTTAGGTTTTCACCTCAGCTTGTCTGTTTCTCTGTTAGCAGGATATCCAAATTAATTCAATTAGACCAGAAATGAAATGATCAGGCTATATTTTGTTGCTGCCTTCTAGTATGTTTTTGAGCTTGTGCACTGTTTTGTCATTGTATTGTATAGTTGTTTGTTTCTTTAATCAAGCAAAATCCAGGTTAGCTAGTATTGTTGAACAGACGGCGATCCTGACAAACACAAGAAGAATGTAGACAGTGTCATTAGATAACTATAGTCTTGCTACAAACACACATTCCTTTGCCTTTTAAGAGTAGGTTTTATTCCACATTAGCTAGCCCAGTAATACCGCCCCTTCCTAATGAGATAGTGGTTACCTGCAATAAACAGAAATAGCATAACATTAACTTCACCACATCAAATACAGACTCCTAATCCAGCACTATATTTTGTCTTCTGTTGTTTTTGTCACTTGGCACCAGTTATTAATACGAACGGTACATGAGACTTCTTGACATGGAGCCAGAATTCCTAAACTCTTGTGAAGCAAGACATTAGTGATATCCAGCTCATTGGGGTAATATTTCAAACCATATTTTTACATAGAAGCTTATAGTATAGATGGTATAAGGTAAAACTACACACAAATAAAAAAATGTTGTACTTCTGGCTGTCTATTTGAATGCCGAGGACGTGCAGGAAGTCATGTGTGCATGAAATAGAAACAATATGTTTCAATTCTGTTGTGAAATGTACTCATAGCTGAGCTGAGCAAACTTGGAACAGGATGGAAACGAACATCTTAGCATAACAGCGCCCGTCCCTCTGCTTTATTTCGGTGGCCTCTGTCTAAAAGTATTCTAGAAAAATGATTAATTGCCCGTGAAAGACGGAAAGTACAGAGATTGTGTTGTGTGGCCATCCTCCTCGCTTTGTGATTGTATTACCATGTCAACAAGATTTTCCATGCTGTACACGTGTCCTTCTACCCAGTCGACCAGTGTCCCCTCTGTCGTTAGAATAGCGAAATAAACTCCTATTTTGATGCTGTAACGCTGTATCAAATCCGGGGAATTGCTGTTGACCCCTCCAGAGCTGTCACACATTTTCCATGTGTCCAAAAAAGGTCCCAAAAACAAAACCGTGCTGGCTTCCTGTGGTAAGTGTGTCACAAAGCAGCAAAAATGTGCCCATGCTGCCTGTTTTCTGTTAATGCACAATATGTTGTGGCATTTTCTGCATTTTTCATAAACTTCACCTAGGCTACATACTTGTGCTTGTGGAAACAGTTCCCCCTAACATGTGTTATTACTGGAACATGGAAATGCGGAATAATAGGATCTAACCAGATCCAGCACTGTGCATTCTGTGTCTATGTCATGTTAGATAGATGGAGATTAAATACTTTAAAGTTGTGGGTTGAATGATGGGTCTAATATAGAATGCTGTGGAAGGAAACTGTCCATTAGAATCTTTTTAACCTAATATCCTAATTGAATCTAGTGTAATAACTTTTAAAAAACTAAAACAATGTTAAGAATACACAGATTGTTTTAATCTTGACGTGTGCGTGTGTTGTGTGTTGTAGTCGACAATAGCTTCAGTGCTTCCCTACAATATCTGTTTGTTTTTATGACTGTTGGGAATAGAAGTGGTTTCTAGGCAGGCCGTCCCAAGCTCTCTCTATGCCAAATACATCACTGGTTTCTGCAGACTGACTCATTTTTTTTATATTTAGTTTCTCCTATTTTCTTATTTTTCAGATCTTAAATTGAAAACAGATATCACAGTATAGAATATATTTTTGTATTTAGAAATTGAAATCAGCTGATGTTCTTTTCTAAATTGAAATAATGCAATTAGGTAAATTAGCAGATGCTTTTATCCAAAGCGACTTGCTGCTATTACATGGAGCAGGTAGGGGTTAGACCAACTATGGGTCTTGAACCCACAACCTTACGGCTGGGGGTCCAACACCTAGACCACTAGACTATCCTGCCCTCTTAATTAAAAACAATAATACGTATTCTACATAGAACTGATTTATTCTTGAGCGAGCACATAGTGAAGTATACATCTAAAACCAGTCAACTCTTAAATGCTGTTTCAGAATCAACATTATCTTAACTAGGCCTGTATCCAGATCCAGATTTAGCATCTAAGGTGTCACTCCCAAATCATAAGCTTTTAGTTATCAAAGATAGTTAATAACAAATATGTCAACCTAATATACAGTACAGCAGACGTATTTCAGATCAAGTTTGCCACAGAGAGAGAGAGAGAAAGAGAGAGACTGTGGGGGGGGGGGGGAACTCTGCTGTCCTCCTGCTGGGTGAACGAGCGCG